>MQTX01000191.1:50091-97317 GCA_009735665.1 Angiostrongylus cantonensis | reverse complement strand
CTCGGCCTTCTTCAGAGCCTGGAAAGGTCTCCTGTGCGAGGAGAAGAAAACACAAGCGCGCAAAACACTGGAGGCGTTCTGGATTAATTCCAGAAATCCGAAAATGAACCGCAGGGAAGAATGCCTCGTTATCACGCGTGATATTGGGCAGTATATAAGCCTATTATTTTGAGGAGAAGGGCACATTACGATTCCATGTGAATTCTGTGCGGTTGGTCTCCACTAGGCATACTCAGTGGAAGCCTCATAGAAAGCGGTGGGTGCGCAAAATTGTGTTCATTGTGGTTGAAATCTTGGTTTAGCGTTTTCTTTGTTTGGTTATGGAGGCGTTTGACCGAGTAGATTGCTGTCAACTTGACCTCTCCAGGCTCTGAAGAAGGCGAAGTTCGCCGAAACGTCAGCTTATTTGTGAATAAAGAATAATAATAACACCTCGCATTTACTCAACAAGATTAAAAAGAATTACTTGATCAATGCCGAGGTTAATAGAAAGTCGGTCGTGGAAGTTCCTTCTTGGTATATTTCATTTTCCCTTACATAGTTTATCCTCTTCAGTTCGCACATTCCGTTTTGCTTTACTGCTGTCAAAAAATACGCTGAAAGCGAGTTCCTTGACAACCGTGGCAGATCTGAATTGACATGGACTACGTGTTCGCAGTTATCAGAATTCTGTATAAAAGTGTCTCCGGTCTTCGTGTTGCGACTGTGTGTTGAGTAGTTAATGTGATTGTGTTGTAGATTGAAGATGTATCTCAATAAGACTATAACCGTTTGAAAAAGTGGCGCATATTGCTGAGAAACACTAATTATAACTCAATAAAGTGCATCTCCAAATTACAAAATGAATCTAGGACGTGTGCAGCGCAGTGATTAGACGCACCCTGAAATACACATGGGATCGATACCTGCGTCCAGGGCTCACCAAGGCTTCCATCCCTCCCGGATTGGCAAATTGGTACCGGATTCTTTCGGTAGGATGGGAACATTGATTCCATGTATCAACAGGCCACTGTGAGTCATTGTATAGGCCAGATATCCATTCCATCGCCTTTGACGATGCTTCCCATTATTCGAAAATATAATCCGGGTTATGATAAGAGTGATACTATGCTGGTTTAATTTTTCATTTAGTTGGACCCCCTCACAGTTGCTGGTGGTCGGTTCCTTAGGCGGCGTTGTTTCTACTGACAGTATAAGAGAATTAACTCCAGAGGAACGGTATTCATTATAAAGCGTACGTTTTTATGAAACAAACTGTTTGAAGTCTACCGCGCTCATATTGTTCCATGTTTTTCCAACGAAACTAGCATTCAAAATGTAACGAAGACATTGCTAACATTCAAGGTGTGTACAAATCTCAGTTGCTAAAGATGTAGAATACTGTAAAGGCGAATTGATTTATTGATTTGGTATATGAGTCCCTTAACCACTCTTCTCACGCTTTTGAACTATCTCAGTTTGCTTCATCTCAGTTGCAGGCAGAAATGGAAGCAATTTTTTCAGACTTATGCAAAAAGTGTTGTTTTGTGCCTCTGTGTCGGCTCTGCTTCGACTCGAATACTTACTCGCAGTTGCTGTTCTAAACGCTTTAAAACCTGACTGGTCACAGAGCAAGGTGAGGAACAACTTCAGAGAACCTAATCAATGTCTTTAGGTTTGCACTCTTGTAATTTATTCCATGTATTTCTGGCAGATTGGCTGTCATGAATTAATTTCTACTCATTGCATGCGGCGGTAGATTAGAAGTCAATTAGCGGCGGTAGCCACACGAGATTAGACATACAAATTTACGTGGTAGCATATATCGACCGAACTGTATTGGGTACAGTGCATCTGATTCGATCAAACTTTATCAGTTGGGAAAGATTACATTGGGATCTATGTTCAGATCTTTGCCTACGAGATGCAAGTCCTTGAGATTTTTGCTTTCCTAGAGGCAATGATATGTGTTTCTTGCACTTTTCTGCGTCAGTGCGTAGCATAGAAGGCACTTATGTGGCTGGGTTTCGTCCAGCAGGAGGAAATGGTGTTCGCTTTGTATCGTTTACATTTCCAGCTGCTGTGCTTTCGTCGGACGTCTCGAAATTTCCCATTGTTTTTCAGTTTTTTGGGTCCTAATTTTTAACGCACCTACATATGGATACTTACATACACAGCTGAAGCTGTTTAAAGCTGAGAGAATGGTGTGCGAGAACTACAAACACTGTTAAATGATAGAGCAAAGTCTCTTCTATGCCTCTACGTTGTTCACAGCTGCTGAAGTAACCACTTTGAGGGAAAATTTATCGTAATTTGTTGGAAAATCAACTTCGGGTATTGAGGGCTCTCTTTTAGCAATGCTGATGAGCGACACTGAACTGTATTTTGTCACCGTAATGTAGTTCTGTTTTTGTCTTTATTTTCAGCTTTTTTTAGAAGCGTACTTTCTCTGTGCGTGTTGTCTCGTTCACTCATGCCACACTTTCATCTTTTGGATGTCTCTACAGGTGAATTATATGAATAAGAAAGGCCCTAGAAACGTGGAAATCACAAAGGCGCCAGCGGCATCTTGGGCCACATCGATTTTCCCGCGAGAGCGGAAACATAGCAATGGTTGTTAGTTATTACTGAATTGCTTAAGAATCGTTGGCACTTAGCGAAATGCATTTGGCACCGAAAACTTTTTTTTGGATGATCCATCTTCTCTACATTAAGTTTTCATCAACACTGAGTGAAGCTCACTAGTTAGATGTATGTATTAGTTCGTTTGAGAGCAAAGCAAAATAAAGTTTTATTCCTAACACGTAGCCGACCATATAGAAAGATATGGTTGCCGTATGGTGGGATGGAGTGAAATGTGTAAGTCATATATAGTGCATCCGTGTATCATATATAATGCATCTCTTTTCGACTGTTTATATAACCGCGTAGGATTTTTTGCCAAATATATCTTGCGCATCTAGTCACTCCAGAAATGTTTTGTAATGCGCAAAAAAGAGCTGTTCTTCATAAAAGTTTTTCTCTCGTCCTGCCACAGAAAGGGTTGCTGATAAAAGAAAAACAAAGATAGGGAAGGGGTAACAAGAGGTGAAGGGATTATCCAGTTGAGGAGGCTACAAAGGTGATCCTTTTCTTAGTAATCCTACAATTAAGGCAGGGGACGTGGTAGACCACAGTAACCACAGATGACTCTTAGAGTGCGTGGAACACAAGCCGTGTGCAATGTATTAATAAATATGTGGTTAATTTCCTTGTTTTTTTGACTTGGAGAGGTTTATTCTCCTTTCATACTAATTTATCAATTGGTCCCAAAACTTTTCAGTCTTCTTTCCGATCCGAACTACTTCAAGGATTCGTACGATTACAAAACAGACTCGGCACAATACGTTTTTCTGTTCACGATGGGTGAGTACTTCTGTTTATTCCATTATGGGTATTGCACTGTTTAGAAGTGCGGGAACAACTTCTTTCTATATTTCAGGTTATTTTATTTACGATTTGATCGATATGTTCATTCATGGAGAGGCGGCATACTCGAAAGAATACATAATTCACCACTCTCTTGTAGGTTTTTTTGTCAAATCTTATGTCCTATATCCAGTGGGTGGATAGCACAGTGATATATTGATGTCCGTCACCACGAGTATGGTGCTAGTTCGATTCCGTTCCTGGCCAACCAAGCCTCCAATCACTCCGGTGTCGGAACAGGAACGCTACCCAGCCCAGCTATCTCAGGACTCCAAGAGGAATGGACTCGACCAGCATTCTACAATATTCAAGATGAAATGGAAATCCTCAAGCAGCAACCGAAACCACATGTAAAGTTGGACAATCTTTGTGGACAATGGATGCGGGGAAACGAATCGAGTACGGGAAGTGCTGGGATCTGCACAGTAGAAGTGGAGACGGGTAATATAAATACAAAAAAAATAAAATTAAAAGTAAGTTTGTCCTATATCTAGAGTATGTAGCTCATTGGGCAGTTGAGTTACTATTGCAGTACTCTTTTAGTGTGGACATTGCAGGTGATCACTGTATTTTCTATTATTTTAATTACTGGAAAATTATTCGGTTTCGCAATGATTGGGTTGTTAGTTGAGGTATGTTTACTTGATTGTAATTGACTAGCTTTTTTATGGAGTGATATTTTCTAGGATATGTGTTTTGTCCATAAGCTTTATTGCAGTGTGCTAAGATATTCTTCGGGGTTTTCCCAATCAGTATAGGAAATAGGCCGAAGCGGAAACCAATGCCATTTGTTTCTCTAAATTCCTTGTAGATGATAATAAAGACTTTACCTCAGGAAAACATTTAACCACTGAGAAAAGAACATGTCCTACTGAACGTATTTTTAAAATTATTATGAGTTTTAAAGTTCGGATTACTGTAATGCATCAAAAATTTCAAGGCTATCATTCAGGTGCAGACGATCTTCCTACACTTGCGCACGATGGTTCGTTTAGCCGGTCATTCAAAACGTGGTACTCCAGCCTATGATTTTCTCATTAACGCAAATATGATATGCTTGTTCCTCTTCAGGTCAATTCTATATTAATATAATAGATTGTTTTTTCTTGTCCATGTATAGCTCGAGTGGTTCGACTAGATTAAATACGGTATATCCAGTCAGGCTAGCCGCGGTAGTAAAAGGTGTGTGGAAGATGAAATACGTTGTGCGCGATCCAGAAAGCTTGAGCTCCAGAAAATCGTGACTTTTTGAAACAATCGCCAGCAAATGGATTAAGACTCACACATGGCCTGTTACTTGGGAATTTCCTGTTCTCCTTCAACGTCGTCGAATTTTTGTCGTGTTGATTCTTTTCGGAATCCTGAGGTTTTTCCGCTAGGTTTTGCTGCTTTCTAGTGGTTCAGCGCAGACAATCGTGGGCCATTGTGGCTCATCAGTTTGCCGATCCTTAACGAAAGGAGGCTTAACTGACTTAGGAGAATGTCGAACAAGAGACTATGCGTTTGTCGATGGCATCTGTAACCATTTCGCGTCCGGTGCCGTTTTGGATCTGGTGCTTGAAAACAGACGACATGTAATTGTTATAGGGAATTTTTTTATATGTGAGAGGTTCCTTGTTGTGAACGTTCTTTGAGGCATCCATGTTTTCAAATAACTAAATTTTGGTGTTTTAAGGCACATTCCAGCAACATATCTATTAAATGCAATGCTTTTCAAAGATGAAAAGACTCCACTCGTTCTACGTTCGGTGCTGATAGGAGGACTTGGCTTTCTCACCTACCACAACATACATCTAACTGTGGGTTCATATTCTTTGCAGAATTTTCATAGAAGAGCTCAAAAATAATCACTTAAAGGAAATATCATTAGCTGACATCCAAGAAGTGTGACAAATATTTTGTCTATTTCTCGTGACAACTAACTGGACTGCATTTCTTCTGCCTTTTTTTGTATACAGTTTCCATTGTGTTTTAATATATTTTTGCTTATTTGTTTACTTATTATCATTATTTATTTTTATTTATTTTATTATTCATCACTTGTTTGTCTGTTTGTTTATTATATTTATTTTTTCACTTTATTTATTCATTTTTTAAATTTTATCGTTCTTTATCTTGTTATAATCAATCAACATGAACATCTTAATGGAAGAATAAGCAGATAAGGAACATGTGAAGCCCAACATGCATTGATTTCACTGCGCGCGTTTCCTAAAATCAGTTGCACATTTCAACATTGTAAAGGCGCATCCCAGCCGATTGTGAGCTTTGCGAATTTAAGTGAAGGCCGGCGGATTCCACAGATCTTTGCCTAAAAGGCGTAAGTTCTGTTTCTTTACAGCGAAGAGGTGGTATTCTAACTTTCTAAAGTGGATCAAAGACGATTTTATTCTTTTCTTTTCACTTGTAGTTCGTATTTGTAACAACCAAGCGATGAAACAAGTATTTCATTCAGAAGCACTAGCACTGTGCGGCATCATCGTATAACCGATGTTTGCGGCTGCTCTACTCTCTTTGAAAGTTTTTAAAATTTAAACTGTTTTCAATCTTTCAAAAATGTTAAGTTTAAATAGATCCAAGTTTGCAAGGACATCTTTAAAAAGTTTGTTTTTATCTTTTTACGATTTGGGTTGCTCCTCTTATTTAACTGTATCGAGTTCCCAACTCCTCAAGTAGTCCAGTTATCGAGAAGTCATAAGCATATGTCGAACAACCACCATCGAACCCTATGTCGTAATTGTTTGTTCGATGTTGATACGAGAAATTGTTCAGATGTCACAAACGTCATTTCAGACTTCAAAAGTTTTCAGATGTCAATGGTCAAAACTGACGGCTTTTTCGGTTACGAAATGCAGTATCTCGACGAAGACGATGTTGATCCACTTGGTTCCGTCAAGGCGAAAAAGTCGGAAAAGCAATAGTTATAACCTACTGCATAGCCCATAAATTAGGCGAAGTGACGTCCTCGATTCACGAAATGTTTCTCGTTTTATCATCGTGGAAGTGTCCTGCTTTCTATCTCTTTGTAATTTGCATGTTATATTAGTGGTGGTAACCAATTCTAACTGTCAGGACCTTTGTGCTTCTGATTGATGTGGTCGTGCCGAAGTAGTGTTTTTATATGTCTTTCATTCATAAGCCACTTATCTTAGCAGTCATCCATCTGTTGTGGCTTGTAGTTTTCTTTACCGCAAGTCATATGCATCTGCTTATTATTCCATAATATTATTTACCAGTTAAATTTACTACGGTTTCTCCCAGATGGGTACCAAAATCTGATAAGACTATTAATACGAGTCATTATCTCGGATAGCATCAGTATTGAAAACCAAGTAGGAATTATTGGCTCGTTGATGTTCAATTAGGTTAATAAATGTCATTAATGATTTGAGCTGAACGCGCTTCTGTACATATTCGAGACGTATACGTCCAAGCATTGCGATCAGAGGAGTGATCAATTTGTACGTATGGGGTCCACCTTCAGTTTTGCGTTCAATCTTTGGTAATCCTTGAGGGATACCATGCATATAGGTCCATGAAGTATCGGAGAAATGGTCGAGCGCGCATTTGGTCTTTATAATGACTTTCAGTTGCTCAATGATCTATCAAATCAGTGTTTTTGTCCTCTCAGACAAGTTTCGTACCAATTCACGGTCCGCGGAGAGGGCAGTAGGCTCGCCTAGCATGAAGCGGAACAAAGCAAATGAGCACGTGTAGCTGTTGGGCATCTCCAATCATTGACCTAGACGCATGTCTAACAACGTATTATGCATGCTATATAACAGTTTGTATGGACAGCAGTCGTATAGTGTGGAAGCAGTTCCAAAAATAAAATAAACACTTAGCCCGGCAGATCCTCATTGGTTTCACAACTGCATTTTATCAGAAGAGTAAGAAAAGTAGAGAATTTCGACGCTAAAATCTCAGCAACTGACACCAACTAGGACTGAATAATTAGCAATATGTGCAAGCTGAGGGCGCTTGTGGTGCAGTGGTTGGAGGCACCACTGCGACACACACGCGGAATCGATCCCCGCGCCAATGGCTCACCAGCAAAAAGTGTCATGCTTAATACTAGCTAACAATGACACCAACTTCTGCAAGATTGGTTGCCTGGAAGGGAAAAGTCGTGATCACTGGACAATCACCATTACCAAACAAGCAACGTCCTGTATGAAAGGGTAACGACCAGCGAGATTGCCCCATTGGAAAGAAGCTCCACTAAAGAAGACCCAACTCGATAGGAAAACGAAGATGCCACATGGAGAAGACTAACAACTGTGGAGCATCGACTCGGATCATCGGCTCTGATGAAGAAGAGGACAGTGAAACGCCGGCCGAATAAAGCTGTTTATCAACATTGTGTAAGCATATCAATGAAAAAAAACCGGTGAGTGTTAAGCTGTTAACTATGCTAGTGGGAACTTTTGTGTAGAAGGCTATTATCTGCTAGATTATGAAAGTGTTTGGCCGAGTAGACTGCAAATGAATTTGACCTTTGAAGTCTAAGATGAAGGCAAAATCGCCGAAACCTCAGCCAATATTGAATAAATCCTGTTACTGCAAACTCGTGTCTGTTCAAGAAAAACGCATTGACTTACTGGAGAATGCTTAGGTTAACAGAAATTTGGTCGTGGAGATTACTATATGAGATTAGAGATGAATGGTCAATATTAGAAGTGGCTCCGAGGATCTTAGCCCTTTGATGGCAGTTCAAAAGGAAGATAAGGGAAAAATGGCAATTTTGTCGGTAATTGTTTGGCACTCTAGTGAAAACTCGTGAAATAGATGAAGAAAAGGTGATACGGATGGTGCGATTAGTGCCACAGTGAATGGCGTGGCGACTAGCATTGCTTGAGTGGTGTTGCGAAGAATGCAATCACTTCCAAACGATGCTTTATGAAGTCGAATGCATGGCGCACCCATCAGGGATTGATCAATGCTGACTGCTTTTTTTCAAGCCTTCATGGAGGATCTACTGCGACAACATGCAGAAGATTGGGAAGAATGACTTCAACATGCAAGCGTACTTGAAATATTTTTAGGTTAATGGTAGTCCTAGGTCGTTGACTAGGAATGTTCTGGAAGGAACCGAGTCTATGTCATATGGAGACATTATGTTGGCTGCTATAAGAAATGGACAAAGTGCGGCCATGTGAAGCTTAGGGCGTTATATTTTCTTATGTAGGAACTGCCGTTCTATTTTCATCCTATTTCTAACCAGGGCTCAGTTTATAATTGAAATTTCCAAAAAAAAGTGCGACAAAATATAACTTTTAAAAATCTTCAGTGGTTAGACTGGAAGCCGCAAATTTCAACAACACATTGAAGGTCGTAAAAGTTTTAGATTGCAAAATAAACGCGTGTAAGAACAAGACGATAACGTTGAGAATATGGGATCTCTTTAAGGAAGCACCATGGAGAGCAAACTGGTGCACGGGCGGTTCGTGAACGCTTAGTATACATCTACACCAAAACAAATTTTATTACAGACCTTTTCGATGATTTGTTACCTTATCGTGAAAACGATAGGTGCCCAAATTTCGAACTTCAGTGTGCAAGTACAGCAAACATGACGGCTCCCACATCCGGATTCCAATGGGAAAACCAAACTCGTCCGAAAATCGGTTTTGATACACTATAGTGTAATGCATTCAGAACCGGTTAGCTTGATCTGCTCATTCGTACACCGTCCAATTGTTGTGGGTAATCGTGGAATAAGTAAAGGAGTACAGCAAAAGAGGTTTGCGCGGTAAAAAAATAGTATAAAAGGAAATTCGTCGAAATCACTATATACCGGTTACAGTACCCCCACGTATGCACTGAAGTTAATGCGCATCGTCGAAAATGCCTTGAATATCGGTATAATACTAATATAGTTCGATGAACTATAAGCGAATCGGATATGACGTTGTTTCAGCGATCATACGAAAATCAACAAACCTCATAAAAAATGCGGGAAATCAACAAGAGCTTACCCTCTCTAAATGTTTCATTCTGCTGTCCCCTCTTGCGAATGCAATTCTATACCAGGCATAGAAGAAAAGCCTGCAATAAGAAATTAAAGTAGAAATAACAAGGGAGAGCAGTTAAGAGACTCGGCGAAACTCTTATTAATTGAATGAAAAATTGCAGAAACATCTACAAACCGAATTTCTATAACCACGAGTAAAATAAAAGTGATAATCCATAGAGGTAGAGACGGATAAGATTGCACGACGCCTCGCCAGTGCGGCACTGGCGATTTCGATGTAGTCTGAATACATCACTACTATGAGGGAACACGACCTCTATAGGAGTCACACATAGTGAAAATGATGGCCGCTTTTATCTTTTTCATCATTTCAATCAACATATCTCAGTTCTTAGTGAATGTAGTCAATTTTAATAAAAGTACAACAATTTGCAGATCATAGCCTAAGAAGTCGTCCTATTCTAGAAACACGAAAGTAAGATTTTCTGGAGCCATGACCTATAAGAGGGTAAAGGATAGACCTCTCGGCGTTGATCAATCCCTGAAGGATGCGCCATGCACTCAACTTCATTAGTCGTCGTTGGAGATATTGAATGCATATCTGGCTTTTACAATGATTCGCTGTTACCTACCGATGTATCGAGCCAATTCTGCTATCCTCCCAGACAAGTATGGGAGCAATTTCCGACCTGCAGGGATGCAAGGCTTGGTGAGCCGGGGGTGCGGGGATCCATCCTATGTGTATTACAGGGCGCCTCTGACCACTGTGCTACATGCGCACCTTGGGCGATAACCTATACATGCATATATTTCTTTTTTTCCTCATTGCTTCAAAGCTCAAGTTTCGAACACGAAAACACATGAGCAAGGTGTATTTCGCTCAGCAGGACATGGCGGTATTCCAAAGCGTGCGTTTGCAGTTATTGCTCTTCGGTTGGAAATTTTAAAAACTTAAATCTGATCCTTAACTTCGTAATCCCACAAAATTTGGAGAGATACTGAATAAGAATTACAGATAGGATTAATTCGATACAGGGAGATCTCTAGTTTATACCTTATAAGTTCTGCATACCTAAAATGCCATAGTGATCAAAAGTTACCGGAATCCAGTCCTTTTTCGGAAAGGTTGATTAGTAATACATAAAAAAAATAACAGGGGCGGATAGCACAGTGGTAGTGATGTCCGTAATCACGAGCATGGCGCTAGTTCTATTCCGCTCCGGCCTAACCAACACTCTCATCCCTCCGGGGTCGGAAAATTGGTGCCGGGCTAGGGAAAAACCACTCTCTGCAATCTAAATGGGATCGCTCCAGCTCAGCTATCACAGGACTCCAGGGAGAATTGCTCGATCACCATTCTACAACATTCAAGATGAAATGAAAATCTTCGAGCAGCATCCGAACCCACACGTAAAAGTTGAAAGATCTTCGTGGACAATGGATGCGTGAAAACGAATCGAATGTGTGAAGTGCTGGAATCCGCAAAGTAGATGTGAAGACGGGCATATAAAATGAAATAAGGAAAAGAAAGAATAAAGAGTAGAGGAGAATCATCTTAAAAAATTTGGGCACTTTTTTCCAAGGTTGACGAACATCTTCTTTATAACTATATGAGAATGTAGCTCAAATCAAAGAAATGGAGCTTTTTGGTTAACGAAAAAAGCTCCTAACTTAAATTTCCTCTTTATATTCAACTGAAACAAAAATTTCTTTATTAAGCGTAAAATGAAGCAAAATCAGGTCAAAACTTTACGGGATGAAATAACCATCGTGTATAGAAGTGATTCATTTTTGGCAAACAAACAAAACAAAAACATATTTCCAGGAGCATTTAGAAGTTAGAAAAACTAATTTGGAATAAAAGAGATACGATTGGAAAAATTTCAATGTTTGTTAACATAATAATTCTCTAATTTCTTTATTTTTGTTTTATTTTATATGACGCGTCTTCACGTCTACTGCGCGGATACCACCATTTCTCTCATTCGATTCGTTTCCTATCATCCATTATCCACGAAGATCTTCCAACTTTACACGTGGCTTCGGTTGCTGCTTGAGGATTTCCATTTCACCTCGAATGTCGTAGAATGCTGGTCGAGCAATTGTCTTTGGAATCCTGAGATAGCTGGACTGAAGCGTTGCAAACTGGATTGCAGAAAGTGGCTTTTCCCAGACATGTCCAATTTCTTGACCCCAGAGGAGTGAGAGGCTTGGTTGGCCCGCTGTGGAATCGAACTAGCATCATGCTCCTGATGACGGACATCACTACCACTGTGCTCGCCGCCCTTTAAATAAATAATTAGTTGCATCTAATTACACTAATTAATTAATTACATCTAACCACATAATAGTTATACCAACACAGATGCGTTTACCACCAATTTTGCACGCTGGCCATTTGGGACCACGAACAATTTTTGGGAAACGCTGGGCTCACTGAAAAATCTGTTCAGGAAGGCAAATCATTAAGTAGAGTTAATAATTTTTACGAACGATGCCTGGTAAAAATTTTTGTTGTATGAGATATCGATTGAATAAAAAAGTTAAGCAAAAATTTTTGCAATAGAGAAAACGGTCGAGAAGGGCAGCTGTTGATATCAATGAATACTCTGTTAATATTAGTGTATCCTAAATAATAGATTTCGGAGTTAACGTGCAAGTTCGATAGGCCACGAATCCCTCATTCCACCGTAGGTTACCTCGATTTCGATGATAACACTAGCTGAGTTTTTGAAGTAGTGCGTATGAAATGTGTCGATCGATACGCATCCAATAAACAACATGAGGAATAATAGAAGAAGCTGAAACAATGGATACTTCAATTTCAAAACATTTCTCACTGAATTCTACTGCAAACGTTCTCACAAGCCCACTTTGATGATAATGTTCGGCACAACGAGTACTGCTGCGCTGCTCATGATGCCGATGGTGGCCATCACCAAAAGGAACGCGTCGAGCATCATGGCCGCCGTCAGGGGTCCGATTGGCAATACCAACGATAGGGCACCGATGAGAAGGCAGTTCACCGGCACCGCATACTGTAGGGCACGCATGCCCTAAAAAAACACTTTCCACCTCCGTCATTTCCTGCTGCGAACGATCAGAAAGAATACGCATTGGGATCAATTCACGCAGTCGAATCTTACCATACACGCATACATTTATATCATCGAATACAGCCTTCTATCTGTTAAATGTGGCCTTTTCATTGTCTTAGTTTCCAACAGCTGTTACTATTTAACCAGTTGTTTTCTAGCGATTGTCATTTTTTGGTGGTTGGTTTATCCTTCACTCGAAGCATATGATGAGAAGCTACAAAGGGAACCAAACTATAAAAATGTATAAAGCTCTCGACGTTGATCGAAGCGCCTCCGACCACCGCGCCACACGAACCCTTTCACCAAACCATATAGATTGAAAATGTGTAAAAAGTGTTGTGTAAAAATTTGTACGTAATAATATTGGTTATGAAAAACGATTGCAGTGACATCAACGAAACAGTGGAATAACGAATAATCAATTTCTCGATGGGGAACATGAATGGACATGGAAAATTACACAAGAAAATCCCAAAGTTGAAAGTGCAAAGTGCTGGAACGAACACAACATCTGAACGTTCCTAACCTCTGTTTAATCGAAAAATTTCAATATGACGGGTGACCTGCATGGGAAAAATTGACGATGGAATGGTAGTTGATTTCGATGAATTGAGACTTAAAGATATATTTAGGAACGATTCGCGAATTTCGTTAAGTAGTAGAACTGAATCTAACCATTATTAAAACATTTTTAGACGGGCCATCCACCAATTTCAGTAGTTGTGGAGGGCGGACAACTTGATGGATAGGGACGTCGATTCGCCATTCTTCAATAGGCGACTGATAAATAAGCGCTATCATTTTATTGTATTTGTATACTGTTTAATAATTTTTGAATGGCCCATCTCTGTGAAGAATCCGGTCGCGGTAGGCCTTCCTTTTCAACAGCCACACTGCCACCAGGCCGATTTTGGATAATCATTATAGGGAGTTACCGGCCTCTATGGATCGGAGGTTTATGAACCGTTTTACAAATAATCTCCTTCCAAGACTAAAAAAATTTCGTTAAGTAGTAGAACTAGTAGTAGTAGAGAGTAGCACCCTGGATAGCTCTTAGCTGAGATTTCGAGTGGGAATATCCCACTCTTTCCTAATTTAAGTAACCATGTTGAGAGATGAATCGTCGCTGTCACATCACATTGCGACTTAAAGAATACTGCTCGATGTTAAGGAAGATATAAACCACGGGGTATATTCATGTTCGCGATTATTATGGTAGAATGCCGTCACTGGAGTGTAGTAAGGTTTCGCTTTTCCGCTTTTTAGTAGCACGCTTGTATAGTGGACGATCACTCCAATCTGCAAAAGCTGGCGAACACCTGTGGTGAAAACTTGGGAATGCTCTAACAAAGTTACTTTGGGATTCCTCGGAGAGTAGAGTCGACCAGTACTAAACGACATTCGTGAAGAAGATGAAGTCTAGGAGTGACAATTGAACCACCGCCAAATCCGAAGGCATTCATGGATGGTGAGTGGTAAGGCAATGAACAGAGTGAAAGAAGTTCTGGGATCCGTACAATATATGGAGTCATATTGAATAAATAGTTGAATAAACGAAGTGGGTAGATAATGCTGTAGTTATTAGAGGCAAATTTAGCGCGGAAAATCGTGAATAAGGAAATATAAGCAAAAATGGATGAAGAATTCTTGAACAGAATCTCTCGAGAACTTGACGCCCAAGTAGTTCCTCCCTTGCATTTCTTTCTCCGTAATTCTTCTAGATAGTTGAATTCGTTAAAGAACTCATGTGATGAAAATAACATTGAAGAAAAATTTGTAATTTTTCAAGGACTGAAATCTGCTGTGTTAAAGCGACAATAAGTGCGGTCGTCCAGTTTCTTTATTTAGAAAAATTACAACGTTAGGATTTTCAGAACGATCGGACCGGAAGTTTATCAGTGCGCGAAATAATATCAGAAAATGACGTGAGTTCATGCGATATGATGCATTGACGTCTTCAATTCGAAAAGGTGACAGATTACCACGATAACTATAATAATATTATTGAACACGTTAGCCCACGAAAAGGGTAACGGCGGGCTCGATCCTCACCGCAGACGTCTGCGGTGCGGCGTTCTCCAAATATACCAAATACTCAGCACCATTGTGGTTATCTTTCGAATCATATCCCGCCATGAAATAAAGAATAAGCAGCAAATAAAAGGCTGCAACTTTAAAAAATGAATTACAGATCATGTGCAAGAACTGCGACCGAACAGAGCTCCCGCTCCACTACTACAGAAATGGAGTTTACATGGATTGTTCGTTTAAAAAAATCGTTTTACACAGTGAAATTCAACATCTCCCGTGGTAAGAAACTGAAGAATATTGTTTTTAATCTTTACACGAAGGAAACCGAATTATAATCGACTGTCGGCAAAGTCTTGGAAGAGGATGCTCACTCACATCGTTGTTGTCGCCCTGGTTTCCCACTCACTGACTACTTCATTTTTCATGCAATGTTAACTCTTGTGATAGTACCCAGAATCGACTTTCTGTTAACCTCGGCATTGAATTATAGATTCGTCGTTTTCTCTTTCAGCAATCGCGAGGTTGTTAAACACCATATGTTTGCTTCCATACAATAACACACATACAACACAATCGTAGCTGACGTTTCGGCAGAATCGCCTTCTTCAGAGCCTGGAAGGGTACACCAATACGCAACTTACTAGGTCAAACATTTCAACAGCACAAACAGAAAGATGAAAATCTGAGCGATAATTACGAGATCTACGGCTTCTCGAAAAAACCCACCGCTTTTTTTCACCTGTCCTCCACCGAGGAAGAACAGCCGCTCAGAGTCGCATACGGCTGACGACTGCAGCACTCCCCGTCAACGATCGATGCGAAGGTAAGGGGCGGGATCACGTGTGATCTCGGGTCATTCTTCCATGCTATTCATTGCAGGATTTTTGGCATTCATCCAAAAAGCCTCGGGGAGTTTGCGCGTTGGTGTTTTAGTGTCCCGTGCGAGGATAGCGACTTTATAAACATATGCTGTTTAACAACCTCGCGATTGCTGAGAGAGAAAACGAATTCATAATTCAATGCTGAGGTTAATAGAAAGTCGATCCTGGGTACTATTACAAGATGTACCAGCAAAGTACTTTCGACTTGTGAAAGAAGCGCTGTCACTAAGACAAAAGATCGTCTTAGGCAGACAACAGATCCACTTTCTCCGCAGCTGTATAAGTTCATAAAACGGAAACGGATTCACGAGATTTGTGGTTAACCAGAGGACAGCCAGCAAGTACGAGGCAGCGAAATGGAACTACTCCGTGCCGCACTACGAAGCAAACGGAACGAAATGTTCGCAAGCAAGATGAAATGTGTGACGAAGGAACCATTTTGTGCTTTGTATTTGGAGGATAAACTTTGGAGGGGAATAGTTGGTAGGTCAATATTAATGTGCAATTCTATTAGGTCTAATGCCAAAATGGCCTTGCAGCGAAAGTTTGAGAATCTGTTGAATAATTCGCGTGTCCTCGGCTTCAAGAAACCATAGACAAACGAACTTTGCTAGGAGTCAAAATACGGTTGACAATGCACTAAAAAAGTCTAGAGTCACCGTACTTGGAGGCATGACAATACCTGAGAATGCGCGTTCGGTATTAGAATTGAGCCCAAGCTTCTCACCATCACAGGCCATTTGTAAAACAACCTTGCGCAGGATAACATGCAACCTTTATAAACTTCAAGATCGACTCCGTTATCAGGACCGTTATTAACAAGGAACAGCGAAAAGAACAGAAAATGATGTTGCGTCAACCAATCCATCATCATTTAAGGTTAGACCCATCGTCAGCTGTGTAGAAGGACCAACGGATAGAATAATCTGGTTCTTAAGCCTAATACTTACCCAATTGCTTAATCACATTCCAGCCCACCTCACGAACACCCAAATGTTCCTAGAACGTCTACGTGACGCGTCTCCTAATAACGCGTGCGTGATGGAGTCGTTCGACGTTACCGCGCTGTACACCAACGTATCGAATGACTCCGCAATGCAAGCCATCTTCGAACTTCTTGTTGAACATGAAGGAAAAATAAAAATGCATGGCTTGTCCATCCAGCAGCTCATGGCTCTCTTAAAGGAGTGCCTAAACTGCTCGATTTTCAAATGGTCTGGGAAATATCACGTGCAAATAAGGGGGCTGGCAATGGGACAGCGACTGGCACCAAGCCTTGCCATTGCGTTATGTCTAGAGTGGAAACCCCCGTTCTCGGTCTCCGGCCGCTTCTCTACTGCAGGTGTATGGATGATTATTTTGTCATCTTCTCCACTCAGAAGGAGATGGACAAATGCTTTGAATTATTGAGCGAGCAGTCAGAGTACATCAAGTTCACTTGGGAGAAACCGAAGGACGACTGGCTCCCGTTTCTAAACGTTCAAATTAACTTGTCAAGTAGCGGTTACATGACAAAGTGGTACCGAAAATCAAGAAACAAAAACATCCTGGTTCACTCCCTTTCTTGTCACCCTTCACACACAAAGAGGGCGCTTGTGAGAAGCATGCTTCAAACAGCCATCTCTGTGTGCACAAGTAGGGAACTAAAGGAAGAATCGCGCGACTTGACCCGGCAAATAGTCATCTCCAATGGCTACGAAATTGTAAACCCACGAGATAAGTTTAGAAGGAGAGTTACGCTCCGAAAAGAAACAGTTGGCCAAAACAAAGTCCCGTTTATCCTGCCCTTCATTAGCGATGAAATAAATGCAGCGATGAAACGATGCTCAAGAAAAGTAGATCTAGAGGAATCGGTTGCGATAGTAGAAATATCACCCGATACTCTCCGTAGCCAATTACTTCGTAACCGCCTGTATGACCGTCTATGTGAAACAGAAAATTGAGTAATTTGCCCTTTTGGCAAGGACGGTGATTGCATGAGTTCAGGCACGATATATCTGATCTCTTGTGGCACTTGCGGAGGTGAATATTTCGGCGAAACGGGAGACCTTTGTGTATCCGCATAAAAGAACACCTAGATGGCAAACGAAAAGCAAGGCAAGGCACATCACTAGGGACGCATAGGATACAAAAGCATAGCGTAGACGATTTTAATATAAAAGTCGCCATCCTCGCATGGGATACTAAAACACCAACGCGCAAACTCCTCGAGGCTTTTTGGATGAATGCCAAAAATCCTACAATGAATAGCAGGGAGGAATGTCCCGAGATCACACGTGATCTCGCCCCTTACCTTCGCATCGATCGTTGATGTTGGGGGTGCAGTCGTCAACCATATACGTCGCTGATCAGCGGCTCTTCCTCAGTGGAAGGCACGCAGAAAAACGGCTCTGAGGAAGGCGATTCTGCCGAAACGTCAGCTACGATTGTGTTATATGTGTGTTATTGTATGGGAGTAAACGTATGCTGTTTAACAACCTCGCGATTGCTGAGAAAGAAAATGACGCATTTATAATCCAATGTCAAGGTTAATAGAAAGTCGATCTTGGGAAATGTTAACTCTGCTGAAGCATATTTGTAACAGTTCACCTTCATGATGAATTGTAAAGAACTCATCACAAATCCCTCTGACTGGCCCATTTGACGTCACTAAGAGAAATTCCCTCTCTTGCATTCTCAATATAAACGCGCCAAGCTGATCTGAAGTCGTTACTTCAGCTGGACATTTGAGAGTCACACGTACTTTCTTCGTTGTAAAAAGATTATTTTCGGTTACCATGGTCATCTTAGGCTATGGTCCATTATACATGGAGGTGCTCAATGTCGTCTTGGACGGGGGCACCTGACGTAGAAATGAGCCTTTTCTTCTCAGCATTTGCGGTTCGACATTTAGGAACAGGGCCACCCATAGGGACAGGGCCACGGCAAAACAATCAGGATGAACTACAGTGAATGGTGAACCGTAATACAAAGCTCATGCTTTCTTCTCTTTCAATGACTGTCTTCTATTTACAATGTTGATACTCCATGAGATTGATGACTTTCTTCTTAAACAAATACAAAGTTGTAATAAACAGCCAAGGGGATCAATATAAAATGAACTTTAGGCTCACAATGTCAACCTTTTCTAAATTTTTAAAAATTTAAGATGCTCTTATTCTCACGATTCCTTCCAGGTGACTATTAAAGGAAACTAAGAGAGCTCAAATGTCCTATGCTTTCTTTTCTAACTTGGGAACCTTCATCAAATTTGATGTTATGCGTGGCAGCTCAAATAAATCACAGGAAAACTTCGTGCGGAAAAGAACTCACGTTTTGCGTATTTGAGTGGCATATTAATCCTGAAGCCATCCGAAAATCTGAAAACATTCCAGGTTAATGAAACAAGGAGAATTCGATTTTTATTATCTCACAGGCATCGGTAAAAGGCGTTCGATTGTCGCAAGAGTATAAAAAGTTGAAAATGGACGAAAGAACACGAAAAAAGGAAAAGATATGTCTGAAGTTCTCATGCTAGTAGTTAATCGTTGCAGGTTTTACTGACATACTGAGAAATTGCTACGATATGAAGAGGTTACGATTCACTGGATACTTCCATTTGCGAGGATATCTGAACTTAAGTAGCAATTCTTTTGGGTGGTTCGGTCAGAAGAAGGGAATTCTTAGAAAAGTTTTAGAAAAGCTCTTAACTTAAGCGAAATGAATAAATAATAAGAATTACTGATGTAGTTATCAACTTCAATGTTATATTTAAACCCTATCAGGTGGAAACCTTATTGTTGGCTGTTAGCCACACATGGTCTTCAGAATAGAAGCTTATCTTCAATTAAAAAAAGATACAGGAATCGATGTTCGAGAAAAAAGCGAAAAACAACCTCGCGATTGCTGAGACAAACGTAACAGAATTTATACGATAATACTAGCGCTATTTATTAGAACATCGGAGCTACTGATCGATATCAACAAGGAAGAAAGAAGATCTTTATGAAGACCCCCAAATGATCCTTGACCGAATCGTGAAAGGAGATTGATGGGTGTTAAACGCGTGACGGCGGTATGACTTAAAAGAAAAAGTTTGATTATAAATGTTCCTTTTCTGTTCCTGATCATTTTAAATATTTTCTAATCAGTTTCGTGGTCAATGAATCATTGTGACAGTTATAGGATGGCTTATAAAGGATGACAGTTAGATGATGTTCATGGCCGTTCGGTGCTGATTGCTCCCCTAGAAATGGACAATGCATTCGACTCCCATTCGAACGTTCGTAGATATGACTGAATGCATATCTGGTCCATGTAATAACTTGTACGGTTCTGGCAATGCATCCAACTAACGTTTTTATTTGACCTCGCAGTAATGGAATGCTTGGGTAGTTTGAGGTGACGGTAACCAATGACCCACGTGTGTACTACAGAGTATCTCCAAAGCTACCCGTGTAATGCCCATGATACGGAATCAATTAAAAGGGAATGAATGAGTGCCTCAAAGCTCTATAACAACTTAATAGCCACGGTACTCCTATTCCATTTATCCCAGCCATTCAACTAATGGCCCACTACTGGATATCATCATTTATGTAGGAAAAAGAAATAGACAAGAAGATAAAATTAAACTAGAACTGTTCAAGTTCATTTTTCCAGAGAATCGCTATGGTAAATCTGCAGTGAGGACGCATAGAAACGGAAGTATTGTAAGTGCCAGACTGCGTTCGTAAACACATCGCTTTCATCCATTGAAAAACAAATGACTATCGACGGGTGGTCATATAAATAACAAGCGCTCTGTATAAAAGGCAACTGCAGGGTGAGGATGTTTCATTCGTGCGGTGTTCCAGTGAAGTAGGTTTGTCTCGGTATGTCAACGAAGACGCCATATCGAGGAAAGGAACTACTGTGGGTCTTCGGCTCTGTTGAAGACGAAACCGTCGAGACAATAGCCGGATAAATCTGTATATCAACCTCGTGTAAGTTCAATAATTCAACGTTGTTTTTATTATATAAGTAACCAAAACAGTGGGAATGCTGGTCGAATACGGCGACACAAGTGAACAGATTTACTATCAATTCGTCGTTTTCTCCCTTAGCAATCGCGAGGTTGTTAAACAGCATACGTTTACTTCCATACAATAATACACATACAACACAATCGTAGCTGACGTTTCGGCAGAATCGCCTTCTTCAGAGCCTGGAAGGGTACACCAATACGCAACTTACTAGGTCAAACACTTCAACAGCACAAACAGAAAGATGAAAATCTGAGCGGTAACTACAAGATCTACGGCTTCTCGAAAAATCTGTCTTGTAATTACCGCTCAGATTTTCATCTTTCTGTTTGTGCTGTTGAAATGTTTGACCTAGTAAGTTGCGTATTAGTGTACCCTTCCAGGCTCTGAAGAAGGCGATTCTGCCGAAACGTCAGCTACGATTGTGTTGTATGTGTATTATTGTATGGAAGTAAACGTATGCTGTTTAACAACCTCGCGATTGCTAAGGGAGAAAACGACGAATTCATAATTCAATGCCGAGGTTAATAGAAAGTCGATCCTGGATACTATTACAAGATTTACTATCGCTTGAATAACAACGAAAAGGTTCATAAGATCACATTTGTTTTCTTGAAAGCTTTATACACCTTCAAAGTAACGAACATCTTCAAATTCGTCAGACATAGCTATCTGAATCCTACAGCAACAATAAATGAGGGAAGTCAATGAATAGTCGTCTCCACTCCCCACATTTCGGCTCCACCAAAGTTCTTCGGGAGCTAATGTGTAGCATAGAAGCAAGGGCCTGCAGGAGCGCTCTGTGTTCAAATATTTCCTGATATCGTCCGCAATGGTTCAACGGCCAACACTGGAGCGGTCGGTGACTATCATAGGAGTCGCTACCGCATAGGAATCGCTATACTCCCGAAAAATATTAGTAGTGAAAAAGCAAGCTTTCCTCCCAACTACCATTGAGGGTTAAAAAAACATTAGTAAATATGACTACCGAATGTGAACGAATGTGTACTTATAACTCTGCTGTAGATTAGCATTAGACATGAAGACAATGATTCCAACTTTTCTTAAATGGTTACCTTCCCTTCAAAACTGCTAAAATATTTGTGGAAACACCTATTTCTACGGTTTCCTCGATTTTCCTATGATTGTTGTGATTTCTGATTGAGTCGATTGTTTCTGAAATTTTGGGATAACCGTACTAAAGCAAAAGGGAGCTGTTCTTACACAAGTCCGGTACCAAGTTCCTATCTCCTATGGATGGTAGGCTTGGGTGAGCCCGGGAAGGCGTCAAACCGGCACCGTACTCATGATGAACGGCATCACTACCAGTGCACTCTTCGCCCGCTCAGTAAAATAGTAACGATAGTAGTATTAATCACAATAAAGACGACTGGTTATCTACTAAGTACTATGAAATGGTGCCAAATGTTATTACTGCAGCAAAACATATGAATATAGCGAAAAACACCGCGATAAAAAAAAACAGGAAAGATAAACGTATGTTATTTAGAAGTGGTTAAGACGAGCAGAAAAAGAAGAAAACCCAAAGGTGTTCGTGAGAACAAGCAGTGTTCTTTCGAGAACTAGATGGTTGGAAATGAACTTCTTTTCGGTTTGACACAAATAGAACGTAGAATAATAAACGACTGCAGCTCGATTTTGTATACGATTGCTCCCAATCTAATAGAGTGAATGACAGCTGATAGATCAATTTTTGTTGCAGAATATGCAGGATGGGGTCCGCACAATCAGTGAGCACGGGCCGTCCAACTATCCAAGTGAGAATGCGCAAGTGATAAATGAAAAAGTGTCGAGGAAGTTCTCGTCAAAAGGGCAACGATTTCGATGACTGGACAGAATAGAAAAAGGCTACACATTTTAACAAAGTAAGGTCTTTTAAACTCAAATATTTCTATCCTGCATTTTCTTATTGAAAATTTAAAAACCAGCAATGAAAGGAAATATTTCCACGAGCATTGAAGTCATTCAATGTTACCGTCCTTAACAATCAAGATCAAGAATGGGCCACGGCAATAGCTCACTTGTTTACTTTCATTGTCAGAGCCAATTTCACATACTGTCCAGACGCCATTACTGCTTTCATTCCGTTCGTTGTCTCTCATCCGTAATACACGAAAGTCTTCGGATTTTCGCATGAGTTCGGCTAGCAATTAAAGAACTTGCCTTATTTACGACTGCCGTTGAGTGGCTGTCGGATTATAAATATGTCGTTTTCTTGTTAAGCAATCGCGAGGTTGTTATACAGCATACATTTACTTCCATAGAAAAACACACAATGCAATACAACACAACAGTAGCTGACGTTTCGGCAGTATCGCCTTCTTCAGAGCCTGGAAGGGTATGCTGATATACAATTTATGGCGCCAAACACTTCAGTAACACTTACTAAAAGACGAAAAACTCTATGGCAATTACATGATCAACAGCTTCTCGAAAAACTCACCGCTCTCTCACATGACACCCAATGAAGAAGGTTAGAACAGCCGATTATAGTCGCATATGGTTGATGAGTGCTCCACCCCACATCACAAATTGATATATAGATACGGGGCCAGGTCGCGTGTAACCTCTGGGCATTCCTCCCTACTATTCATTGCCGAATTTTTGGCATTTATCCAAAAAGCCTCTAGGAGTTTGCGCGTTGGTGTCTTAGTCTCCTATGCGAGGATATTGATTTCAATTTCAAAATCGTTTCCGCTATGCTTTTATATCCTATGCGTGCCTAGTGGGGTACTTTCTCTTGGTTTTCGTTTGCCATCTAGGTGTTCTTTTATGCGGATACACAAGGGTCTGCCCGTTTCGCCAATATATACATCTCCGCAATCCTTGCGTATCCAATCCTTGATCAGGTATATCGTACCTGAACTCATGCAATCACCGTTCCTGCCGGAAGGGTAAATTACGCAATTTGTTGGTTCGCATAGACGGTCATACAAGCAGTTACGAACTAACTAACGACGTAGAGGATCCGGTGGTATTTCAATAACGCTACCGACTTCACTAGACCTGCCCTTTTTAGGCATCGTTTTATAGCTATGCTTACTTCATCGCTAATAAAGGGCAGCATGAGCGGGACTTTCTTTTGGCCAAGTGTTTCGCTTGGGCTCTTCGCTCTCCTTCTAAAGTTATCTCGTGCGGTAACTATTTCGTAGCCATTGGAGATGGCTACTTGCCTAGCCAAGTCGCGCGATCTTTCTTTTAGTTCGACGGAGGTGACTGTTCGAAACATAATGTTTTACCTTTTATTTTCTGCCTACTACAATTTTCACGGCAGGGTACTGAGCGAAATACAACCACAATGTTGCTGAGATATTTGCAGAACTCTGGACCGCAGGTGTCTATGGTGGGGAACGGACGCGCTATTGTCCTTTCAGGGGAGTAACGGATTCAACATGCGCATGAAACCACACCATGCGGGAGTCATTCGATACGTTGGTGTGGAGCGCTACTTTATCACTAACTGATAGTCTAATGGTCTTTGAATTTATTAACTCTCTAATTTCTCGCATGCCACATTTTTGCGCAGCTGTGAGGTTAGAGATATACTTTCTATCGCGATAGTGGGAAAGGGTTTTGAGAACATCGTCCGAAAACGCGAAATTTTGTATCAATTTCGACATGGGGGTCCTGCTGTCTGAAGAACGCTCTGAGGAAAGGAGGTGGTGGTAATAACGCCGTTTCTTCGTTTTCATTTCTATTTAATGTTTCTTTTTTGCCTTATAACGGTGTCGATCTTGAACTTCACACAAGTTGCATGCGATCCTACGCACAGTTACTTTAGAAATGGGTTGTGATGGTGAAAAACTTGGACCCAATTGAAGTTGTCCATCACACACAAAGAGGGCGCTTGTGAGAAATATGTTTCGAACATCTAATGGTCTTTGAATTTATTAACTCTCTAATTTCTCGCATGCCACATTTTTGCGCAGCTGTGAGGTTAGAGATATACTTTCTATCGCGATAGTGGGAAAGGGTTTTGAGAACATCGTCCGAAAACGCGAAATTTTGTATCAATTTCGACATGGGGGTCCTGCTGTCTGAAGAACGCTCTGAGGAAAGGAGGTGGTGGTAATAACGCCGTTTCTTCGTTTTCATTTCTATTTAATGTTTCTTTTTTGCCTTATAACGGTGTCGATCTTGAACTTCACACAAGTTGCATGCGATCCTACGCACAGTTACTTTAGAAATGGGTTGTGATGGTGAAAAACTTGATTTCATTTCTTGTCATCCATCACACACAAAGAGGGCGCTTGTGAGAAATATGTTTCGAACAGCTACCTCTGTGTGCACAACCAGGAAACAAAAGGAAGAATCACGCAACTTCGCTCGGCAAATAGCCATCTCCAATGGCTACGAATTAGTTACCGCACGAGGTAAGCTTAGAAGGAGAGCTACGCGCCGAAAAGAAACACTTGGCCAAAAGAAAGTCCCGTTTATGTTGCCCTTTATTAGCGATGAAATAAGCATAGCTATAAAACGATGCCTAAAAAGGGCAGGTCTAGTGAAGTCGGTAGTGTTAGTTGAAATACCACCGGAACCTCTACGTCGTTAGTTAGTTGGTAACTGCTTGTATGACCGTCTATGGGAATCAACAAATTGCGTAATTTGGCCTTAGAGCAGGGACGGTGATTGCATGAGTTCAGGTACGATATACCTGATCACTTGCAATGATTGCGGATATGAATATATTGGTGAAAATGGCAGACTCTTGTGTATCCGTATAAAAGAACACCTAGATGGGAAACGAAAAGCAAGACAAAGTACTCCACTTGGCACGCATAGGATACAAAAGCATAGCGGAAGTTAATGTCAATATCCTCGCATAGGAGACGCGTAAGCTTCTCGAGGCTTTTTGGATAAATGTCGAATACCCCAAAATGGACAGCAGGAGGAATGCCCAGAGGTCACACGTGACTTGGACCTGTATCTTCGGATCAATTTCTGGTGTGGGATGGTGCAGTCATTAACCATAAAAGGATAAAGGATAAAGCTCTCGCCGTTGATCAATCCCTGAGGGATGCGCCATGCATTCGACTTCATTAAGTATCACTGGAGGTGATTGAATGCATATCTAGCCTTTACAATGACTCGCGGTGGCCTGCCGATGTATCGAGCCAGTGCTGCTATCCTCCCAGGCAAGTCTGGTACCAATTTGCCGACCCCGGAGGGATGGGAGCCATGGGTGCATTTCACGTGCGCGCTGCAGTGGCGCCTCCAGCCACTGCGCCACACGCGCCTCTCCGCGTCTGTCATTAACCATATGCGACTGTAATCAGCTGTTTTAACCTTCCTTATTGGGTGTCATGTGAGAGAGCGGTGAGTTTTTCGAGAAGCTGTTGATCATGTAATTGCCATAGAGTTTTTCGTCTTTTAGTAAGTGTTACTGAAGTGTTTGGCGCCATAAATTGTATATCAGCATACCCTTCCAGGCTCTGAAGAAGGCGATACTGCCGAAACGTCAGCTACTGTTGTGTTGTATTGTATTGTGTGTTTTTCTATGGAATTAAATGTATGCTGTATAACAACCTCGCGATTGCTGAACAAGAAAACGACGCGTTCATTTTTTTCATTACAATGCCGAGGTTGGAAAGTCGATCCTGGGAACTGGTTGTCGGATTTATTCTTACTACCTAGGATAGCTCTTGACAATCTTCGTCGTTTACGCGTCGACATCAAACTATGACGAAGAGAAGAAGCGTTCTATATGAACTTGGACTGAACTTATATGAACTTCTATATGAACGACGCCACCCATTCAACGCTGTCTATGACACTGGAGAAGAACTGTTCCTCGGAACATGCGACAGTCGAGGCTTAGGCGGTGTGGGCGTTCTCGTCAACACGAGTTTGTCAATGAACATCGATTCATTCGAACAGCTTACAACCCGAATCGGACGTTTACGATTAAAAAGATGTAGATCAACACCGGCTTTGACAGACTTCGTTGTTAACGCGCCAACATCAAACTATGACGAAGAAGAAGTCGAAGCGTTCTACATGGACTTGGACAGGTTCTACAGAGAATACCATACATTCTTCAAGGTCATCGTTGAAGATTTCACCGCCGAGGTTGAGCCAAGAAGAACGTTTGGAAGAAATCACATTGAGATCCACGGATTAGAATGGAACGAACAGGATGAGCAGCTCTCTGAGTTTATCACGATGACACAACACGACAGTTTTTCACCTCCAGAAAGTCATGCGAACACTGGAATGGGATAATATGGGAGTGAAAATCGATGGTTATATCACCTTCGCTTTGCTGATGACATCGTCCTTATAACACCAGACATTAGCCAAACGGAACGAATGCTTGCAGGCTTTGGTAAAGCGTGTGGAAAGATTAGTCTTCGACTATATCTCACGAAAACAATGTTCATGAGGAACGGATTGGATTCGTATGCCCCATTCACGCTCAACTGAACGAATATCTCCAAATACTCCAGTCATGTCTATCTAGGTCGGGAAATCGATATGATGAACGACTTAGCTCCAGAGCTGAGCAGAAGGAAACGAGCGGCTTAGGGAGCATTCAAGAGCATCGAGGATGTAGTGAAGAGAACAAAGAACACCGGACTCCGTGCCCGCCTTTTCGACTCAACCGTTCCTCCTACCCTAACGTATGCGTCAGAAACTTGGTTGCTGCGTAAGCAGGATGAAAGATCACTCAGCGTTATCGAACGCGCAGTCAAAAGGACGATGCTAGGAATATCCCGTTTCACATGAATAACGTATGGGATCCAAGGCTCCGACCTGGGCCAACGATAAAAAATCAAAGATGCCGTTCTATACGCCAAACAGTCGAAGGCAAGGTAGGTCGGACACGTAATGCGTATGAACTGGATTCCTGGGGATGTCAAACGTACTGCAGGAAGACCACCGACCCGTTGGTTAGAGTTCCTCACGAAGAGCCTAGAAGGAAGATATGATGCTCGACGAGTCCCTAAGGCGAGCAGAACCCACTGGGCTACTCTTGCACGCGATAGAGGAAAATGGAAGATTTACTGGCACCCGTTCGAGTCATTCGACGATTAACAGCGCTACAGGTGATACCTAGGATAGCTCTAGTAGAGGCTCCCTTGGTAGCAGTCGAAGGCAGTCGTCGACCTTCGCAGAACGAAAACAGCTTCTTCTAGATAAGCATAGTAGTGAAAATTTAGAAATGACTACTCTTTTGCTATTCAGACTAGCTCTATTTGGCACTCTCGGAAAGATGGATGTACTGGGTGGAACAAACGGGTGGAACAAATAACACTTCGTGTTATCACGCAGCTTTTCTAACCATAGATTTTCGTACTCATTATAGCAGTAGTTGTAAATATATCGGCTTAATAAACGGTGATTAAGCAACGAAAACCTTTTATATCCAAAATACACCAGAAGCTATCAAGGATAAAGCTTTCGGCGTTGATCAATCCCACCTTAGGGATGCGCCATGCATTCGACTTCATTAAGCACTGTCTGGAGGTGAGTGAATGCATAACTCGCAGTGGCCTACCGATGTATCGAGTCAGTGCTGCTATCCTCCCAGACAAGTCTGGTATCCATTTGCCGAACCCGGAGGGTTCAAAAGCTTGGTGAGCCTGGGCTCGGAGATCGATTCACCGTCTGTGTTGCAGGACGGCTCCGACTACTGCGCCACACGCCCTAAAATTTGCTTATATTGTCATACAATCCAAATGTGGAACTTGGTTTTTGAAGTAACTTGCTCGTTAAAACCAATGCAAAATCGTAATCCCGTTTATACTACTAGGTTCTTTTCATAGTTGCTTCTTAAACGATTCTGCTCGGGCGAATAGATTAAGAAAATGAACAAAGCTGGTCATACTCTGCTACCCATTCTTTAATTAAATTGCTCAGATGAAATTGTAGCTATGAAAAGCTTTCGTTTTAGTTAAAACGTAACAATATATACGGTAAAAACCAATGCAATAAGAAACAAAAACAAATAAACAAACAAACGAAACCAGTCAAACAAACAAACAATTTAATTTTAAAAGAATTTAATAAATAGAACCTTTTACACAAGCCGACACATTGTGCGGACCTCAGCACTTCTTGCATCGGATTCATTTCCTCCCACACATAAGCTCTTTGGTTTTGTGTGCAGATTAGGCTAGTTCTTAAGGTTTTTAGTTCTCTTTGTGAACATCGTTGAACGCTCGTACACTCGATTCTCCCTGCAATTCCGGGATAACTGTGCCGAGCCGTTCTCAAGTCATAATCACCGGAAGTTACCAACTTTTTCGGATTCCAGAGGCAATGTGACCCAAGAATGTGAAGTCTGGTACTAATTTACCAACATCGGAAAGGCTTAGTTGGCTTGAAGAAGTGTTGATACAGGGCCTTGCGCGCGTTGAGCGACATCGCTACCACTCTGATTTACCTTTATAAATCACAGTATAATAAAAATTCTGCACAAGGCTACTTTCAATTCACCATAGAAAATGTTAACAACTGATCAGGAGTTTCTTTGGCTCTCATGTTTCTCCTAACCTAACTATTCTAACTAGCCTTCAATTTCTCACGGATTCATCACCGGTGCTTCTGGGAGGCGAAGTGGAGCACATGGCTTTTCACTCTGCAGCAATGTATAAGCGAAAAAGAAGTTTTACACTATAAGCCTATCTACGAATAAACTTTAGCCAGAAATCGTTTCCATTTCAGACTGCGTCCAATTGCAAGGCGGCGCATCTATTTCGACATCAACAATGCTTGCCGAGTGCCTCAGGCGATAAGTACAAATGGTTTGGGACTAAAAAAGCTCATTTAACAAGTAAAACTTCACGGAAGTGCAAAGTATACTGTAGATGTATGATACGGGAAGATGGGCAATTGAACTTTTGAAAATTCAACTAGTATCGCCGTAAACCCAGCGTGAAAAACGTTAGGAAAGCAAGTGGGAGGTATCTGAAAAGTGGGTGTGAAGAAATCGCTTTTCTGTCTGTGTCTTCATCGCCTTTGATTCCGATTTTTATTCGAAAATTCTCTGTGGAATCAGAAAATAAAAGTAACTACGATATTTTCGATTAGAGATAGACCAATAATGTGATAACAACTTCGCAACACTTCGGGATGTCAGTCGCCGTATATTCCTCGGTCGGCTTTGGTTCGATATCAAGCTCCAGGCTAAGCAAAGTCTCCACCCCTCCGGACTCGCCGAATTAGAGCCAGGCTTGTCTGAGAAGAGCAGAACATTGACTCGGCGCGTATGCCTAGGCGAAACATGTAGATGACTACTGGAGTCAAGAACATAGTGCATCCCTAAAGGAACGATCAATGCTTTGTGCTTTGGACTTCATTCTTTTAACCTGAACCAATCGTGGGAAACTTAAACGAGTCATATTCGTGGAAAACTTAAACGGGTCATACATTCACTGGTAAGTCATATTGTGATAAGTATACCACACATGTAGGAACGATCATTACTGATCGAACATACTTTCGATACTGATAGAAAAGTACGACATACAGGTCCCACGTGGGGAAAAAACGTGCACGGCCAAAATGTCTTAGTGATATCGGAAAAAGTTACAATAATTGAAAGTAGCGAAAGAGTGAAGTAAAACACTGTGTGCGAAAGAAAAGCAAACAAACAGTAGAAAATATGTGAAGAGATGGATAGAGGCTTGAGTGATAACAGTAGCAGTGAGAAAGTGATAGACGAATATAACATTATTGTTCAGAAAACACTAAAATAGCTGCAGTAGAGCAATCCCACATGAATATGAGCGAAAGCGTTACAGAAATTGACAGAACAAGTGTTTTTCTCTCTGCTAGTTTCCTGTCCATCGGTGTCATAAGCAATCACCCGCCAAAAGGGGCACGAATCGGCATTGAACTTAGTTAAGCTGAAGCTATAGTATAATCCATAATGTGATCAATTTTCTTTTATAAAGGCGAAACCGAGCACCGGCATCGTGTGGTGCTGAACGTATTAGTCCACGAAAAGTGTAATAGCACGCTCGTTCCTTACCGCAGACACCTGCGGTCCGGAGTTTTGCAAATAACTCAGCACCATTATAGTTGTATTTCACATAATACTCTAGCGTGAAAAATTGTAGTAGGCAGAAAACAAAAAGTTAACAAGTGTTTTTACTATTCCAATTATATTACTAGCTCATAATGATAACGATCTGTCAAAGTAACACAGAGACTGCGAAAAAACCTTTAATGCGAATTTGGAACAAAATAGGCCTTGGAAATGGCTTTTTAAACGTTCTTAGAGAGAAAACCCAGAAAATGCGAGTTTTTGCTGGAATGAAGGTTGAAGCAGATCAGGAAAGTTGCAGGAGATACCACCGCATCTGGGGCGACATCGGCTAGTTACGCAAACATCGTCATCTTATTTCTAAAGATCAATCTCGCCAATAGCTAAGTATGTTTTTTCTACTTGTTCTTTAGTACAAGGAAACACACATACAACGAAAATAATAGTAAAAAAGACAAAGAATATCGGAAACAGCAGCGAGCAGCTTTACCAGTGAAGGAAGAGGCCGAGACTGAATTCGCTTGGCGAACACTCGACTAGAATCTGATGAAAATAAACTCTGCCCTTGACGGATTTTTTGTGTGTTCTTTAACGCTTTATAATGCTAGAGTGTTTTTGAGGTTTTCGTGTCTGCTTGGCGTGCGACAGAGCGATACTGAAAACAAATAGGGCAACACGCGACTGATATTATCTACATTCCTCGATGGGCAATTTTCTATGAATAGAAGCAACGGCTGCAAGGTTTCTAAAAACTGTCCACTTTTAATTCTTTTTTCCAAAATCACTTCTACAAGATGATGGGGACACAACAAAAACGAGAGATGGAAAAGAGGATGAGGACAAAAAAGAAACTCCTAGTTCCTCTTTGGCACATTTATTTGAAAAAAAAGAGTAAAAAAAACGATGTAATGACATATTTCGAAGAATTACAACTGTAGATATGAATTTCGTTGCGCAAACGATGTTTGTCGTTCATCTCCTCCTTCCGCCTACTTGTTGTCAAGCAAATGCGCCTCTCATATTGATTGCTCTTCTCTGTTTTTATTTTTAAATAGCAAAAGCTGAAAAACAAGCAAGTCCTTGATGGCTCAAGGTTTCAGTGAAGTGAAAGATTACGAAATGCGTGCGTTGTTTAACGGGATGTTTAAAATGGGCACAACTTCCTTAGGAACTCGTCTCTATCAGTTAAGGTGTGAAGGACTATAATCGGTACATTTTTGTCAACTTACTGCAATATTAAGCTGGATCTGCATAGGATTGAGACCAATGCTCCCAATAGTGTCAGTGTAGTCCGGTGGTCAGATGCGTCCTGCAATACAATGGAATCGATTTCCGCGCCCCTGGTCCACCATGCCGTCTACCCCTCCGAGGTCGGCAAATCGGTGCCAAACTTGTCTGGAAGGATAACATCACTGGGTGGATACAACGGCAGGCCACTGCGAGTCATTGTAAAGGCCAGATATGCATTCAGCCATCTCCATGGATGGTTAATGAAGTCGAATGCACGGCGTATCCTTCCGGAATTGATCAACGCCGAGGGCCTTACCCTTTTTTACTCATTAAATATCTGGAAAATTTCTTCTCAGACAGGAAGCTCAAGTTGATCCATTTGGGATGAAAAGTGAAGGCTTGGACAATCTGATTGATTGTTCCGAGTTCGGCGCAATTCTTTGTTATCGTCACACTATAAGCCGCGGTTGGAAACCTGTAATAGTCAACGAGAGTCAACGGCCATTGAACAGTAATACTCGATTTGTTGTGGTTAAAAGACTGTTCCAAAACGTGTCCATTATTTTTCAATACCGTTCAGTCCTTAATGTCATCTGTTGTCGTGTGGGACCTCATTTTTACCACAAATAAAAATTTGATTTGAAGGCACTTCTCAGGTGTTCCGAATAGAGCATGTAGACATTGTTAGGAAAGAGGAGAATTATAGCAGATTAAAAGAAATATCACACAAATGAAGAGAAATCGATATTTGAAACAATTGGAACGCGATCCTACACGAATAACCCGCTTAGGAAGACGTGGTGGATGAGATTTGTAGCAAAGAAGTTACGTGACAGATTGAACGATTGAAATTAGGAGTTTCGATACGCAAAGGTCATTAGCATACGCTTTCTTCTTCAGTCTACAATGAAACAAACGTCCACTAAACTGCAGGAAATAGCTGATTGTGAGTGAAAACGAGGATCATCGCATTCTCGGATTTCTCGTTTTCCGCTAAAATTCTGTTGATTTGTTCAGCAAATAAATTATTCATTCCTGAACTTTAGGTCACTTTACCAGCTAGCGATAGAGTAAGCTACTGTTTTTCTCCCGGCTTTTTTTTCCTAGTGGTTATAAATCAATTTCGAGTTTTCATTGGTCCCAAGAGACAATGACTTCTTTAGAATACCGTAAGAACGCCCCACTGTATACGTGGCAACGGCAGAGTATCACGCATACTCATCAAGTCATCTACTAACAGCTGTTATTGATATAAATGCCTTACTGATGAATAGCATCTGGAACTGAATTTCTTAAGCAATAGATCCATAGCGAGAAAATAAGGATTGAATCTACGAAGAACAACGGAGCGAAAGTCTCTGATGATTTCGTTGTGAATTATGGGAACATCCTAGGCGGTACCGTCTCAAGCTTTCGACATGGTGCTCATCAGTGGTATTCACGAATGCTTTGTTTTTATTACTGCTGTGACGCAAAATTGGATCCGACCAGAAGTAAGCATCATTTGCCGATATAGCTCTCACTTCTCGTGGGCGACCGCCACATTACAGCTTATTTTGCAAACTGCATATTGCTCTTCTCCCTAATAAATCCATTTTTCTGAGATCTATTTCATTTTTTTATAGGAATATCGGATCAATAGCGTTCTAAATTAAGTAAGCACTTCTTGACCATCTAGGCTGAATCGAAGTGTAGCGCAGTGGTCGGAGGCGCCCTGCAAAACAGACATGGGATCGACCTCCGTGCCCCTCGTCCACCAAGCCTTTAATTCCTCCGGGGTTGGCAAACTGGTGCTATACATGTCTGGAAGGATGGCAGCACAGGCCTAGTACATCGGTTGGCTACCGCCAGTCATTTGTAAGGACCAGTTATGCATTCAGTTACATTTAGCAATGCTTAATAAAGTCGAATTCATGGCGCATCCCTTAGGGAGGGATCAACACCGACAGCTTTATTCTTTTTTAGGGTGATTGAAAAAGAACATAATGATTCAGTGAAATACATTTGATGGATTCTTTCTGTTGTCCTAATAAGGATAACCTTGCCTCCAATTTTTCCCTTTGATGAAGAGTTTTTAACAAGGCACTTACTTATGTCTGCAGGATGCCTTGGGTTTTAAAATTTCTGTAAAGTCATACTCTGTTTCTACTTGTGCCATTTACAGATGGTATTGTTTATAAGCACTGTGTCCGTTTAATTAATTCGTTCGTCAATCCTTCTTGTGCATTATCGGGCTCTAGTCAGATGTGAACGCCAAGAAGATGATTGTCTCTCCAGCCAAGCAATTAATGATTGGAAACCGTCATCTACCTACAGAAATAGCACTTTCATCAGATGCAACGTAGGATTCGCTATCGAATTTAGCTGATCTCACGGAATGAGCTTCTTGAAGTACCCTCACTTACCGATAGGGCTGATATGAAATCAGTTGAGAACTTGACGGTCGAACCTAAAAAGCAGTCTGATTGGTGAATGTCAAGGATTACTTCTTTCTTAAATTTTGTGGTAGACAACTTTAATTTAACAATCAATATATAGCATTTTTTAACAACTCAATGCTCGTTCCTAATGACGACAAAGCGTCATGTTCGTTAAGAGCCACATGTATTGTTGAAATTAGACCCTGGAAGTAGATGAACAATCGGAAGTAGACATTTTTGATTAAAAAAAGGGAGAAATCCAACTATATCGAATGTTGGTGTTGGGATACATGGGAGAAATTCATTTCTTGCTGACAATGAAAACAGTGCTCAAATAAGACAGTTTAGTACTCCAGAAATTGTTTGTTCTAAACAAATTAACTAAAGGCAAAATGATGAACCTGAATGGCGTGGTGGTGAACGCGTTAGTACCCGGGAAGGGTAATAGCGCGTTCGATCCCCACCGCCGACACCTGCGGTCCGGATTCTTGCAAATATCTCGGCATCATTGTGGTTTTCGTATTTTTAGACTTACGTTGAGACTAATGTTCTCATCCAACAAATTCCATTACGAATTCAAAGCTATATTATTTTTCACAGAATCGCTAGACGTGATGACGGATCATACACAAATAAAAACAATAATAATTGGTTAATTGTTCGAAGGTTGAAGGAATCACGGTTTCTAAAATATTGTTGCGACATGTATGTGCCACCAAATAATGATATCGACAGCTGCGGGATGTATTGCTCGTCAAAAATCAGGTCATATTGGAAGGCAACTGATCAGCATTCGTCCTGTATAGAAGAGCACCGCTGCGAGAGAGAATAGTTAATTTGAGCGGTGCTCTACTTCAGGCAATTCGATTCGATGCGACAATAACCATTTGTAGACCATCGACTTGGATCAATCCGGTTCTGAGGGGCTGAAACGCGCCAGAACGTTAGAAGCGCCAGAACGGGCGCCAGTAAGGTCTTTGCACATGTCATGCTCCAAACTGCGCATCGAGCACCACCATTTTTTCTATAAATCCCATTGATCTTAGCTATCATTTGCTTAGAACCTAATCAGTGGAGGCCTATAATTGGCTATAATAATTGCCATTGCAATTATAATTGAATTTTGGGAGGTGTTTCTCACGTTTCCCATTCAGATTAGTAAACGCTTATATCTAGAGCTCCAGCCGTGTTCAATGTGCAGAACCCACAGAGACACACATTCGCATCGATATACTTGAATTATTTTAAGTTATGGTGTAAGTATTAGTGAAGAACAAAGAGACAACGGACATGAGGAACCTATATTTTGAAACCATCAAGACACAAAGCAGTTACGTGGTTGCTCCGGTTTGTGTTTGAGCCCTGCTACCTAACGTCATGCCATGCTACTAACCGGTATGAAATTATATGACAGAGGTCAGTGCGTTTTGTCATAGAAATGGTAGTGATGAGCCTATTGATGCAACATGTTTATTAGTTTTAGTGGGTAAGAAAAAGGGAGTGTTGGAGTTGAAACAATTGACTGAGGTTGATTAAGAAAAGAAGAAAAACTTAAGCTTCTAGCATAGGGAGCTGAATAAGACATGAAGCGATCGCAAGTTGAGGAAGTTGTCAAGAATGCATTATTGTCTCCTTTCCTTAGAGTTTCAATCACAAGCAAAGAAAAAGTGGTAGCAGTTCATCTATCTTATCTTCTTCCCTAAATATTCAATATTTCCTTGAGTATAAAAACGAAGTTCAACTGGAATTCGAGCTTGAGTCCAAAAGATTTGTCCAAAATGCCAAGAGGCCTATTATGGATAAAGCCCTAAAGCTCTCGGCGTTGATCAATCCCTGAGGGATGCGTCATGCATTGGACTTTGTTAAGCAACGTTGTTTAGGTGATTGTGTGCATATCTGGCCTTTACAATGAATCGTGGTGATCTACCAATATATCCAGCCAAACAAAAAAAAGCGAAAGAGGCATTAGCGGATTTGCTTAATGGATTGAATACTACTAGAGTGATTGGATATTACATGTAGTTCAGCGAGTCGAAAACTTCTCAAGATCCTGCATTTTTAAGCGCTAGCGATCGTTCCCCTTCAGAGCTACGTGCTATAGAGCGAAATACACTACTATAGCAAAACTAGAGGAAAGCACGTGAAAAGTACAAATAAGGTTCATAGAACTATGAAAAAATGCGTGAATGGGCCGTAACAAATGATGTAAGTGCATTTCGTACAGTAACAGCAAAATCATCTTTCATTTCATCAATTCACACCAGAAATACCGAACAAAGCAGAGTCTTTTAGTTGTATTTTTGATGTGCTGATGGAATCGTGAGAAATATTGTGAAAAAGGGCACAGTATTGCTTGATTTGTTAATCCAAAACAACCTGGGAAACCCGGACATGTGACACGAATAAATGCCGAGTGTACTATCCGCCGCTATGGTGATGCAGTGATCGACTGATGGAAAAGTCATAAAGGTGTGACAGGTGATTTCTGTGGAATCGAAATTTCTGTTGTACATAAAACATGAACATTTCTGTTGTTCCCAAGAACGACTTTCTATTAACCTCAGCATAGATTGATAATTCGGTAATAGTCAGTAACACTCTGTGCGGATCGATGATGGGCGCGTGTGGCGCAGTGGTTGGAGGCGCCACTGCGACACGCACGTGGAATCGATTCCTGCGCCCATGGCGCACCAAACCTTCCATCCCTCCGGGGTCGGCAAATTGGTACCAGACTTGTCTGGGAGGATAGCAGCACCGGTTCGAAACATCGGCAGGCTACCGCGAGTCATTGTAAAGGCCAGACATGCATTCAATTACCTCCAACGATACTTAATGAAGTCGAGTGCATGGCGCATCCTTCAGGGATTGATCAACGCCGAGAGCTTTTTATCCTTTTGCTCTGTGCGGCTGCTCTCCACCAACTTATTGGAATACTTACAACGAATAAATGGCTTTGAAGAAGGCGAAACCGCCGAAACGTCAGCCATTGTAACCTAATAAATTCTATAAAGCAAATCTCCTGTCTTCTTATTGAAGAAAACACCGACTTTCTGTTGATGATGTTGTTGTTTCACTGAAGACGTCGAAGCGTCAGCCGAACACTAATATCTACGCAATGGGCGTTCTAATTGTTAATTGTTTAATTGTTAATTGATCTTTAGTCTTTAGGTGATCCAGAAAGTTATGAGAGATTTTATGCTTGGGATCAGCCCAAACAAAAGCGTGCCCACAACAGGTAATTTGTCATCGCTTTACTGTAAACAAATAACGTTGGCGTAAGAATTTCTCATTGAAAGAGTATAATTCAAGAGTACAATGAAAGTTCATTGTCTGACAAATCACTCATAAACACATGCTTGGTGATAATAACAGACAAGCTGATGCTCTTCAGTATCACAACTATTTATTAGTGGACCAAAATCTGGACAAAACTTTCTGAGAGTCGTTCACTAGGAGTAGCAATTCGTGCAGACCGTTAAAATCTAATGCATTATCCGCAAGGTCCTAGTAACTCATAGTATGCGATGATCACCGTCAAATGGATCCAATGGCTAGCGCGAAATTTTGCAGCACTGAAGTTTCCATCAATCATAGTACTAATAAAAAGGTGAATTTGTCTAAAGCCTAAACCTCTCACGGTAGAAGCCAGTAATGACAATTTTGATTGAAACGGAGAAAATTAGGTTCTCACCAATTCGACCATTTTTATTTATGAGGTCCTAGCATTCGGCCTCAAAATTGACGATTTTTTCATCCATCCAGAACAGAAATGTTCTATAGAGAAGATTATGACCTCAACAGGATAATTTTTAGCTCAACATCAGAATGTCGATTTGCAGTTGAATGTACGGGACACTAGACTTCCAGACTTATTGCAGCGCTCACGCTCATCGATTAAGGGATTTATAGCCTCAGTAAGGTTTCTCATATTGAAGCAGCTCCACGGCTTTGTTTCTGAATTTCCTTGTAAAGATAAACCAGTTCCAGGAATCACCTACACCTTAGTAGCAATCAAGTCACTTCAGAGAAAGAACGTGGCCAGACCAGAACATGCCGGTTCAAAAGAAAATTAGCTTTGCTCTCCACTGTTCTTCGTGAAGAGGAGCCATTCAGGTATCCATGTTTTGAAGTGTCTTAACCAACAGTTTTCCAGCGTTAGCCCCAAACTTCAGCGGCATTTCGACGATACACATAGAGTGAAGATAACCGGGGAAAACTCCCTCATCAGTTTGTGTGAAGAAAAACTGCACATTCATGTAGGTGATTTCGATCATTCGAGAAATCGATGATTTCTGACAATATTCTATATTCCCTTAATTGTTAGTCACATAGTAGCAATCGTATGCCATTCTAAGTGTATTACTACGACAGAGAGGAATTGTTAGTTACCCATAACACTCAGGACTCTGAGCTATGCTTTCAATAGATAAATATTTGAAAGATTGACAGACAATTCTTTAGCCCATGGAGCACATGAAACAAAGTCGAAAAAAAGTGTGAAACCATTAAGGCACTTATCAGATCTCAAAATAAATAGGGTCTCCTGAAATGTAAAAGTGGTCGTTGATTAGGATTTTCACTTCCCTAAAATGAACCCTGTACTTCTCTGCAGTTGGCAAATTCTTAGTGAATGAGTTTAGGAAGATGGAAAAAACTCGCTGGATGCATCGTTAAGCTGTTGAGGTGATTATACAAGCCAACTACTAATTTGGCCTTCCCTATGATGAGTCAAATGAACGGCAGTGTCCCTAAGGGATCAACTAGCGATGAACACTTTATCCTCTTTTTTTCATGTTGATTTGGATCATTAAGCTTTCCATGATTAGAATGGGATATACACATGAGAGGAAGCGCGTTTTTCCATATATATTCAAGCCTAAAGTTACTTTATAAATCGTAAAAACGAGAGATGAAGAGGGAGGGTAAACTTTCTGATAAATTATACTTAAAGGTATGCAGGAAATCGTACGGGTGGGAAATAAAGCAAAGCAACGAAACGTTATTTTATCGATATTTGGCGCGTGGTTAATGGTTAATTAGAGCTGCGGCTTTTCTTTGTTTGTTTCAGTTTCGTCAACTCCTTTGGAAATAATCATGGTATTAGCCAAATCCTTTAGCACTTTGATGCTTTGAATATGGCTAACTTGAAGTTGAAATATGTAGTCCAGCTATATTTTAATGCCATCTGACATTCAGTTTTACACAAAACTATTTCTGTTATCTAAAATCGAAACAGAGTTAGTGATGAAGGCGAGAGAAGCTATCAAATGTTTTTCAGGTGTGGCGTTGAACTGAATTCTAAACTTGCATATAGAACTAACTAACTAACTTGATATCTTTTTATTAGCAGAAGTGTCTTTTGATTATCACATCCGCAGGTATGCAATCACAAAAGTATGCATACAAGAAGGCATTTACTTTCATTGTCTACTACGTCTCACTTAAATAAGTCAAAAAAGCGCAGTGGTCACATATGTCGAAGAATTCACGCACGGTTGCTGGTTCGACCATAACCTCTAATCCCTTCGAAGCCAGCAAATGAATACCAAACTTATCAGGGAAAGCCCTTTTTAACCGGAAGACGACTGTCTGTGGTGAAGGCCTGTGAGCCAGCAAATGGAGCTATTTCACGTGACTAGGGAGAAGCAGCTCGATCAGTATTCAACGAATTCGAGAAGTTTTGTGGGTAACGGATGCGAAACAGCGAAGAGAACGAAGGAAGTTCTGGAGCATGTACAAATTATGAAGGCGATTTATATTAGTGAACAAATCAATTTTTCATGAATTTGCACTTGGACGTTCGTCTACATTTCTTCCAATTGCTAGGCGAAGCTCAGTTCTCAAATTATTATGTTTCTCGACAATGTCTTATCGCGATCGACAGGATAATCCTGGTTCTCGAATTCTAGTATAAAACTGGACTTTAACTTATTACTTACTGCCTGCTTTTTTTTAATAACAGGGTATGTTGCGAAATATAACTTCAATTATCCTGAGATAATTGCAAGACTCCGGACCGCAGGTGTTAGTGGGGAACGAACGCGTCATTACCCTTTCCCGGGGCTAACGTGTCAATCCTGCTTTGGATTCCAGATCAACTCCGTGGATGAGTGATTGCTGATGGCACTGCTCGATAGAAATAGCTGAGAGACAGGTGAAACGAAAGACCGGCATGGCGTGGTGGCGAACGTGTTAGCCTGCGTAAAAGGTTATAGCGCGTTCGTTCTTCACCACAGACATCTGTGGTCCGGGACTTTGCAAATATCTTAGTATCAACCACTATAGTTATAAAGCGGGATGTTCATCCTACCATCAAGGTCGTGTGCCTAAAAAGCTTTCCCCAATAACATTTTTAAATGGCTTCATGCAGAAAAAGAGAAAAATTCGTGCTTATCAAGAGAGCGGACCCCGTTAGACAGTTCTGAGGTGTGAAAGAGAGACGACTGGAAGCCTTACTCGTGACCATGACCATTTTACTTTTTCGTTTTACTATGTGAGATCGCGATTACGATTGATAAGGTTGTTATTGCCGCAATACTATTTGACTAGTCATGAGTCTGGGATCGTCGAAATGTCAAAAAATAGAAATATTTGCCAGAACCCAACGACATTAATCCGATTTTGTGGAAAAATTGCTCATAAGAATATTAATAATTCATGAAGATATGCTGGCAACAATATGAAATAATGATACTTTAGTCGATTATACTGAAAAGGGCTATTCATTTTGGTTCACTGTAATCTTCGTACTACTAATCTCATCGCAACTACGTTCAGACGGAACAAAACAAAAATGAGGCCATGAAAAATATTTTTGAACATTTTTTTCGTAGTTGGTTAGAATCTACAACTTCTCTGGAAGATGGCCTTTGTTTTCTGGCAGCACTGACAAGAAATTAGCAAAGAATGGCTTTCATTGGCATGCAAAGTTGACTGAAGTAGCAGGTAGTTTCTTTTATACAATGCAGATAGCATCACTAACAAATAGATGCAACAGCTGATTGAGGAAGTCCACGTCTGGGAATTAGAGTGTCGTGCGGAATGGAAGGGCAAGGGCACCAATCTGGGCTAACGGATAGATTAAATGACTTTAAGAAGAAGGACGAAGGATTGAAAGTAGAGGACAAAAAAGAAAAGAAATGAGAGGAAAGGAAGTGGGTCAGAAGTGTGAAGGAAGAGATAAATAAATAGAAAACTAGCAGACATGGAAGAGGCAATGAAAGGTGGGAGTGGGAGGTACGATGAGTGAAAAACGAGGAACTGCATAATGAGGAGCTTGAGAAAGAGAAAGAAACAGGTGGGGAAAGGTGGGGAAAATGATTAGGTTGAATCGAACAAAGGAGCACAGGTAAGAAGAATATCTGTTATTCCTCCAGTGCAAGGTTCTTACTAAGTATTAGTTGCTGAGTGGAAGCAACTCGCTCTGCCCCTAACATCTCATAAATATGATAATTGTAAGAAATTAGTAGCAAAAATTGCTATGAATGAACTATACCACTGACAACACGTGAACAGTAACTGTTTATTCATGAAATAAGGCTGCCGGTAAGGCTCCCTTTGAGATTTGTTGACCTTTTCACTTTAGTTGTTTTTTTTTGAGAAAGTGAGAGGGGAGGCAGGAAGCGTAGAAGAGTTTTCGCTATCCATAATCTTCCATCACGAGAGGCTTATCACACTCCCCATCGTGGTTCGTTGGCAGGGATGCCCCTGTGACTGCATTGCACTATACAGGGATGGGATCATCTTCCACAACTGCAATGATTTGTGATTTCAAGGTTACCTTCTGTAATAAAAGCTACAGGCAAGCTTTTTCCAACAAAGAAATTTACGAGGTACCTGTGGCTACCTTGTCGCCAGGAATAGTTGAGATCCCACGGGCCGGATCTGATGCACAACGGGAACGAATTAAGACTCTATTGGGCTCCGCTGGTTAATCAGCGAGATTTTTGTAGTTTTACGACCTTCTTCTAGTTTCCGGAACTAGTAGCCACCAATTTAAAAATTAACTTTTTTTTGCCAGTTTCTCATTAACAACTCTCACGTCACTATTGAAACATTGCGACGTCAACGCTTCGTCTTTATCTCGGTGAATCGTGTAACATGTCGAATATCGGCACGAGGAGGTGCTATCTGTGATGGTTATTTCTGGCCTTCTCTTTCTGGCCAAGAAATCATTCAAAAACGACTTTCTGGTTTCTCCAACAAAACCCATCGTCATGTGACCTATGTGGTGCGTGCATCGCAACTTTCCATAGCTCGGCATCACGTTCCAAGCTAGTCATAAAAGATTAGTTCTATTTAGTACTAGATTCGTCTGGGAGAACAAAAAGCACTTGATATATTAATACGCCTCTGTAAGTCAGAGTTTGTGGCAAATACGTATTTAATCACATCAGTAGTGCTTAATGAAGTCAAATGCATAGCGCATCCATTAAGGATTGAAGCAGAGCAGGAAGCTTTGTTCTTCTTCATTACTTTATTGACCATCATAGAATAGTCTCTTAACTGGGTGGTTCACGTAGTTTGCCGAATTCTATAATAAAGCGATTAGTGATCATTCCAGGACTTCCTTATCGGATTATCACAGCCGGAAGCTACTTCCTTATTTCTGCCGGCAATTAGTCAACATTCTCCACGTTGTTACTGAACAGCTGTCTTTGTGTGTAGGTGGAGTGCGTAACAATGAAAACACGCATTCACACACACGTTTCGAAATAACTGTTCGATTTTATGACCATTTCGTTCCCTTCATTGTCCACCTCAGTCTTGCCCTGGACATTTTCAAGAGTACGAAACTGCTCAGTGCACTGTTTGCTCGCAAAAAATCAAGGAATTAAAGATAATTATCTATGTAGCTGGCCTTTGATTGCGATAAATGCTGTGACACCCTGGTGTGCTTTAAATTTTTTCCGATTTCTAGTTTAATGGTCGCACAAGAAATCACTTCTTGCCTATCGTTCCATTTTTTAATATTTCTCTTCTTTTTGCCTTAAAAGCAATATTATGGGCGTATGAGGCGCAGTGCTCGGAGGAAGCCTGCAAAACACATGGGATCGATCCTTGAGTCTATCTTACGAAGCCTTCGTTCCATCTGAGATCGTAAAATTGCTACCAGATTTGTCTGGAAGGGTAGCGGCAGCAGTGGTTCAGTACATCGCTAGGCCACCGCGAGAGTTTGTATAGATCAGACATGCATTCAATCATCTCCAACGATACCTAATGAAGTCGAATGCATGGCGCATCCTGGGATTGACAATGCCGAGAGCTCTATCTACTTAGCTCTATAAATAATCTTTAAATGGGTTGATTTTACAGTCTTTTTTGAAAACGTGAGAGAATTATGAGCTCGTAGAATAAAATATAATTTTTTCTTTCGAACTATATGAACCAGCATGTTTTATTAATTGTTTTCCTATTTATGAGCTTACACAGACTGCTCACAAAGCTTATTCGGCTGACGTTTCGGCGTTCCGCATTCTTAAGAGCTTCTATGATTCGATTTTGTTCGTCCTGCTGATGTAAGTCTTCATAGTTGAATTCGATTCGAGCGGTGCTCCATTCCAGAAGATTCAATTCGATACGACCACGTAAATCCGCTAAACAAGACGAGTGCCCATGGACAATCGACGCGGATTGTTGTGAAACTCTAAAGGAGCTGAAGGTGCCGAAACATTAGCCGACTAAAAGTTTTATAACCATTTCATGAATGCTCATGAACAGAACGAACTATTATTAACTACTTATGTCAAGCTTAAATAAACATTGGTTTCCAAAATAATTGCTTGACTACGTTTATATTTTAGGAAGGTTCTGAAATGTTCAGTCCTTTCTTGTTCTACTGAAAGCCAGCAAATTCATTAGCTTGTTTAAAAATAAATTAGCGTTTTAAAACATTTGTTGTTTTAATGTATTTTCTTAGAGGCGCGTGTGGCGCAATGGTTGGAGGTTCCACTGCGACACACTTGGAATCGATCCCTGCGCCTATAGCCCACCAAGCTTTCCATCTCTCCGGGGTCGGCAAATTGGCACCAGACTTGTCTCGGAGGAAGGCAGCACTGGCTTGATAAATCGGCAGGCCACCGCGGGTCATTGTAAAGGCCAGATATGCATTCAATCACCTCCAGCAATGTTTAATGAAGTTGAATGCATGGCGCATTCCTCAGGGATTGATCAACGCCGAGAGCTTTTTTTTAACGTATTTTTTCCATAAAATACTCTTTGTATCCAGCAATGTTACATGTCATTAGAAAACCTGACTCTATGCTCTTTTCAATTAAGTCTTCATATTTTGTTAAAATTTATGTCATTCTTTCTTACCAATTTCGAGCTTTGCAGTTTTAGATATCAAAAACGATTCTTCATCAAATTTTATTTCATGAGTTCAAACGCAGTCGTAATGCAGCAGAGACGCATCGAAACATTTGGAGTGATGGAAGTGTTGGTGTATCAACAGTGCAAACGTGGTTCCTGAAATCATGATCTTGTGATTTCAACCTCAACGGTAAGGAATTCTACGGGCGTCTCTAGAAACTTTACGACGGCGAATTGAAGTAACATGTGGAAGGAAACACGCGAACAACTGTTCGAGAGCTTGTAGAGCAGCTTGACGTAAGCACAGGAACAATTTCTGCTTACTTGAATCGCATAGGAAAGGTAAAAAAATCGACAGGTGGGTGTCGCACGAATTAAACGATAATCGACAAAATGGCCGTTGTGAAGTGTTTTCGTGTCGAAGGGTCTTATTCTGCGCAAGAAAAAGGACTATCTTCTTTACCGAATTGTGACGCGCGACGAGAAGTGCATTCCGTACGACACCGGGTGACATTCACCTTTATAGTTGGATTGCGATCAGATTCCATCCGCAGCATTTCCTAGAGCCGAAATTGTTTTAAAAAAAGGTTATGGTGATTGTTTAGTGGATTGCAGTCGGTCTGATTCGTTGCAGTTCTTTGAATCCGAGGGAAACGATCACGGCAGAGAAGTACTGCCAACAAATCGACGATATGCACTGTAAACTCTAATAACAACAACGGGCATTGGCCAACAGAAAAGACTAATCCTTCTTCATAACTACGCCCAGCCTCACGTTGCTGAACCAGCACTGCAAAAGTTGAACGAGTTGGGCTACGATATTTACCTCATCCACCATATTAACCAAACCTGTTGCATATCAACTACCACTTCTTCAAGCACGTTGACAACTTCCAGCGCAAGAAATGCTTCACCAACCACGAAACGCAAAAAATGCGTCCAAGGAATTCATCGCTTTCGGAACTCCACAATTTTATGACTGGAACAAGTAAATTTGTATCGTATTGATAAAAGAGTGAAATCTAAAAGATTTTCATATCTAATGATAGAGTTTTGTTTAAAGCAAGTTATGATGTTTTAAAAAAAATATAGTTAGAAACGCTCATTCATTTTTGAACAACTTAACACGAAGAGCACGAAGGACCGAAGGCTTGACTTGTCCATATTGAAAAATGGTAAAAATGATTCTGTATGTGTTATTCGACACCTTTTCCTACTACGGTGTCTGCCTACCAGTTGTGTAACCAACACATTGTTGGAAAAAACACAATTTGCATCTCATGGATGTTTTTATCGGCCCAAAAACAGGGATTTAGTAGTGGCGATTCCGTTGTCATTTTCTGATGATCATACAGACGGTGGCGTGACGGGGCGACCGGTTCCAGTAAGTGAGAGGAGCGGACTGATGAATGTATTGTGTTCGTCGAAGAGAGGGTTGAACATCGTCGTGGTAACTCCGTGGGAACTCTCATAATCAAGGAGCGGAGGGTGTGGTCGTTCAGTCGTAAAATTTCCCATTCCTTATTTATCGTCTTCAGTTGTCGTTTGTCTTTTTCTAACCATTTGTTCTAACTGCCGATTTATGTGCGTTTATGCTGGTCCATCTTGTAACAGTTCCCAGTGTCGACTTTCTATTAACCTCGGCAAGTAAACGTATGTTGCATAAGAACCTCGTGATCGAGAAGCTGCTGACCTTTTGATTGTCATGTAGATTTTCGGCTTTCCCTGTGTTATTGAAGAGTTTAGCACAGTAAATTGCACAACAATATACCTTTCAGGTTCTGAGGAAAGCGATACTGCCGAAACTTCAGCTGCTGTTGTATCGTACGGGTTTTTTGTACGGAAGGAAACGCATGCTGTACAACAACCTCGTGATTGCTGAGTAGGAAAACAACGCATTTATGCGACTTTAGTTCTTCCTTTTTGTGTTATTACAGTTTCATCGCTAACACCCCCACAAGAAACATAATAGCTGCTTTTCGATTCAAACCAACACTTCTCAGCTCACACCGAATTTTATCAATTGAAATGCCAAACGGTGCACTTAGTGCCTGCAACATTCAAGCAGTTTAATTCTACTGTGTGTTTTTCTAGACCTCGTGGCATATGTTTCTTCTGTTTTGTTGCTTTAAGACCCACATTTTGAACACGAATACAATAGGGCTAGCGGAATCCCATTCAGCTATTCTCTAATGTATCGTTGGTGGTTAGTGGTAGTGTTCTCTAGTGCGTCATTGGTGTTTGCAGCTTTCGCGCTTCGGTTGAAAAGTTTAAAAACTTCATCTTTGTTTTTCTTAAGAGCAGAATACTAACCACCTTAGGGATCTAAGTAGGACATAATCAAAACTGCAGATACTCTCAAAGTTTTGACGGAGCCAGATCGCTTATAGAGATGTGTAAAGTTCTCAACACCTTCCTTACTTCACCAGTGGATAAACTATCATTTTTTCTCGATAAAAAAGCTCCGGCTTCGTCGGGACTGTATTGAAGCAGGTGTTCTGAGTGAAGCGATAATGAAATGGCAAGTAACCGAAAAATTCTGTGGTATTTAATGATCATCTCTTGCATATATATATATATATATATATATATATATACCCTACTGTTAAAAAGAGTAGAGTAGAGTAGCAGTAAATAAAAAGTTAAAATTGTGATTATAACTGCAGCCTCAGCTTAACTGGGTTCGTTGCCGATCCCCAGATTAATCCCGCTGACGGGCGATTGCTGATGGCAAGTGATCGATAGAACTAGTTGAGAGACAGGCGGAACGAAGGAGCCGCATGGTGTGGTGGTGAACGCGTTAGTTGGCCAGTGAATTG
>MQTX01000191.1:1147-41864 GCA_009735665.1 Angiostrongylus cantonensis | reverse complement strand
ATATATATATATATATAAATATAAGATATTGTGTATGTATATGCATATATATATATATATATAAATATATTCGGGTAATAGGTGAGAATCATGCACGTCTCTACTTCTTTTGGTCGTACTCTCTTATGATGGTGACGAGAATCATTTGTGACATAGGGTTCCAGCTGCGAGTACTCTTCAACCGGTCGATCGTCAATACATTGGCCTATTTTCTTGTTGGACCATCTCGGATTGGCTTTGTTCTCGTCAACACTTCCTTGAGTGTATCACAAATCACTCTTCTTCATTGTTCTTACTTTATTGAGGGTTTGGTTCTTTTATGTATATGTCTTGGTATGTTACGATTAATAACTGAAATAATCTCAGCTGCGATTTTCTGGTTTGTTGTTGCTGTTCAACATTTCATCGTCGGAGAAGTTCACTGAAAAGTTTTGTAGAAGATCCATAAAAATTCTAAGTACTCGAAGTGTCGATCATCATTCCGGATCCAAGGGGTCGTTGGATAAAACGAATGAAGTTCGAGGCTGTTAACGTCTAAATTTACTAAAACAAAGTGTATATGATCTGTTTGTATGACGACACAACAATTGATGAGCGATAGTAATGGTGATGTTGATTATGAGGGTATGAAGACGTTCCCATGGGAGATCACCCATGAAACGGTGAGAACAGATAAAGTTATGGCCTTTGCCGTGAAATATACTCACTGCTGGATAGGACTTCTGAATCAATAAATGGTAACTCGAAATATCACCATTCAGGCAGCATACCATTTCGATGGACGTCGGCTGCGTCAGAACAAAATCAATAGAAATTCATTATTCCACAGCATTCGTTAGATCAACTTAATCGAGTGTTCTGCTTAGAAACATCCACGATCGACGATTCTTCTACAACATTATACGTTCCTGTCACACTGGCTTAAGCCATGCAGCCATTTTCTTGATGACATCGGCCATTTTCTTACTAACCGTATTCTATTGATTCTTCTTTTTGAATTTCAGCTTTACTCTGCTTTGACGTGGAAGATCGATATATTACTGTAATTCTCACCTAACATATGGTTTTCAAGAAAGGCTTTGTACTGTGGCAAACCACTCTTTAGCTTTATTCAGTGCCACAGTGATTCGAGCCGAGTGTCCACATCATTTATTCCGTGTAATGTTTTAGTTCTCACTGTCGCATCGAATCGAAGCGAGGGGAGGGGAACATCTCAAGAATGATATTGAAGAAAGCCACAGCACCTAAATAAGAACATCGTGTAAACTTATCAACAAAAAAAAATGAGGGGAATGTTGATTATTAGGACCACTGATCTCTCGTCTTTTGCTTTTCTAACGTCATCATTTACGAACTTCACTCCCAGTGGTATTCTTGAAATACTTTATACAGCATGACAATCACCACGGCAAGCTTCAGTAAAGCAACAGTTCCAAAAATTGACTTTCTGCTAACCTCGGCATTGAATTATAAATCTGTCGTTTTCTTTCTCAGCAATAGCGGGGTTGTTAAACAGCATACGTTTACTTCCATACAATAACACACAATACAACACAACTGTAGCTGACGTTTCGGCAGATTCGCCTTCTTCAGAGCCGCTTTTTTCACCTGTCTTCCACCAATGAAGAACAGCCTTTCAGAGTCGCATATAGTTGACGATTCTGAGCGGCTGTTATTCCTCGGTGGAAGACAAGTGAAAAAAGCAGCTCAGTAAACTAAGTTGGGCAACAAACGGGCATGACCATGGGTGCTAGTTCAATTATTTATTCATTTTTAATTTTACTATTTCTTTCATGTTCCTATTGCTCATAATTTCACCATCCACTATGGTACAAATGTATAGAGTGCTCAGAGATTTATCAATGTTTCGAGAACATCCTGGTTACTTCTAGTAGCTGACCGTTGGTTGGGTATTGTTTCCTGGTGAAAAAAGTCATTAGTTTCTTGTTGAAGAACAAGTAATGCGTTGGGGTTATGTGTACTGAGCAAGGCAGATGAAGTAAAGTTTTACAATTCGATTTACTAAATTTCTTCAGCACTACCTTTGAAGCATATGAACGTATGTGGTGATGTACCGGTAAAAGACGTCGTAGTTCTTAGGGCATTTTGTCGATCACCTAGAAAAGTTCTTTGTCGTAATAATTTCGCGAGAGTTTAGAGTTAAGTGATTTCATCTGTCGAAAACGAAGAAGTCATTGTAACATTCCTTCTTCTTGCGAGCTTGAACACAACAACGTTTTCTTCATAGACTTGTTTGGTGGAGACCTCCATCTGATCTTGAAGACTTGCAAAAATAAAGTGGAATGATGGCTGGCAAAAGAAATTGTGTACTAAGCTAATGAAAATATTATTTATTAAGTTTTATCTGCCCAGGGTATGAATGTTTTCAAGTGAAGAGATGGCATGTTGATTTCACCTTTCCAAGCTTTGAAGAAGACTAAACAGCTTCCAAGTCACCTATTGTGATTAATTAGCGTAGCAACAACATCATGTCTTCTCGTCAAGAAAACAGTCAATTTTTGGACATTTTTTTAAATTTTATGTAGCCTTTCCTCAAATGTACTACGCGGATCATCTCACTTCTGGCACTCGATTCATTTTCTTCGCATTCGTTGTCCATAACGGTCTTCGAACATTTCACCTGTTGTTTCAACTGCTGCTTGAGGATTCCGCTTTCTTTATGAATGTTGCAGAATGCTAGTCGAGTCATTTCTCTCTTTACGCTTGGAGATAGTCAGGCTAAGGCCTTTCCAGGTGGATTGGAAGAGAGCGTTGGTTGAATTTTGTTGACCGACGTCAAGGTTAATTGACGGGCGGCGCAGAAATTTGCAAGATAAAGTATTAAGATGCTTCAAACTTATCCACCTATTTCATAAAACATCCTCTTTGTACATTTTTGTATATGCTGTATCCTTTTTTGGGCGGCAGACGTCTATGGAGCGGGAAGCCATTTTATTCTGGTGATCTTTTTGTCATTCGTTCAATCCACACCACAATCATTTGTCGTTTCTTGCCTGCAATCCAATTGAGATGTTCCGCGACTATTCACGCTCAATTTTCACGAGGTTTTAGAAGCGTTATTGGTAGATCTGCTTTAACTACATCTTCAAACCGACATTGTAAACAAAACAGCATGGTCGATATACGTCGGCCTTCCTCATCAGAATCTGGCCTCAGTTACCATACTGCCGGTGCTAACATCTTATTGCCGCTAACAGCTGTTGAGCGGATGAGGAAATACTGCCAACTATATACTGTTAAAGTCCAAGTTCAGGTCCTTGAAATAAGTGGACCATATATGTTTCTGCTATACTTATCTTAAAATATCAGTTAGCCAAATTAGTATAAAAACGAAGGCAGAATGAAAAATGAGTGGAAGAACAATGCATTTAGCGCGGTGCACTAAGTATTTGACTTCTTTGAAACCCTTAGAGGTAACAAATTCGTGTCGAACTTATAGAATAGCTTGTGCCGGTCCCCCCACATGCGATAAGTCGTTGTTTTCATCCTCTCAATGTAATCTGGTTCCAATTTTCTGACTTCGATTCTCAATGTTGTCTGTGATCTTCGTGCCTATTTCATATGTGCCTCTAAAGACGGTGCTACACAGAACCAGGGTAAAAATAGTTTTTCTGTTATTTATAGAGCCCTTCACGTTCAGGAGAGAAGTATTGTATTCTTGCACATTTCACACCTAAAGAGTAGTGTATGCATGGCTAACAATCGTATTTAAGCATATATATACATATATATGTATATATATGCTATATATATACATATATGCGTATATACATATATATGCATAATTGATTTTCTGCATGTATGTGTATAGTATGCACCTGTGTATACTTTCATGTTAAGGAAAACGATAAAGTCCTTAGATCAGTGTTCTTCATAGGGGTTCAACAGATGATGAAGTGAGTAATTTTGGAGAACTCGTTTGATATCAAAGCTTGATCAGAGATTCACTTTTACTTATGCATAAAAAATTTCACATTTTAAGGCATATATTTTCGTATTTTTTGTATATTTCGTCGCTCTGTTCAAAACCTACGCTATGATGGAATTGTTCTTATTCCAGGTGTCACTAACATCATCCCGCTTGATCATAGAACAAGTTGGAACCGAACACAAGAACGCTATCACACCGTACTTTTCATGTCTGGGTGGTTGTTGTAAAGTGAAAGAAGTGGAGGCGAAAACTTTTCAAGTGAATGGATTTGCCAACAACGTCTACTGCTAGGTCACCAGAGATTACAACAATACATTTCAAGGCAAGAAGATAACATAATAACAATGTTTACGCCGCCTTTTCTTTCCACTAATTTTGTAGAGGAATTGGCTTTTATACACTCCTCAAACAACTTAAATCAATAAATTTCTCCTTCATGGATCCCATTAGATGTTGGTCTAGTTGCTTTTTCTTGTTGTAGCGGCATGTTCCCAGGTTTTCAACATTCGCCGCCATTTGTGATCGAAACGAGGTGTCCTTCCTGACAAATCTGGTAGCACTTTGCAGGTTCTAGAGGGATGAGATCCTTGGACCGGTGAGGATTTGAATCAACGACTATGCACGCATTGCGCAGCATCCTCATGCGCTGCTCCTTTAATTAACAAATAAGTAAATGAATGAACAAATATCACAAAATACGCGGATAACCTACAAACAAGACGTGAATGCTGTTGCGTTGTGCACCAACTAAGAAACTTTGCAAATTTTAAAATAGGTTAACATTGTGATTTCGACTACAGCTTCAACTTAACTGGGCTCAATGCCGATTTGTGCTCTCCGGTCAATCTCGTTGACAGGTGATTGCCGATAGCAGCGATAGGTAGAACACTAGATGATAGAAACGTAAAGCAAGGGCATCCGTGGTGCAGTGTGTAATAGGCGAGCTTCGGGAAAGGGTAATAGTGGTTCGGCTGGCCCAGGGTCAAGTTTTGCAAATATCTCGGCATCGTTGTGGTTGTATTTCACGTTTTACCCTGCCGTAAAAAAAGATAATAGGTAGAAAACAAAGGTTAACTTTACAAATTCTATTATTCTTCTGTAATTTTATACTGTTTAAATGCGTTTGATGAAATCGGTCCATTTTTAGACAGAACCCTCGTTTTGTGCTATTTTTAAGTATAGTGAAAGTTGAAAGTTTAGCTTTCTTTCTTCTGTTTTCAGTGCTAAAATATTGAAATATTTAGACAAATGACGAGATTTTATACGACGTTGCAACGACATTTTGGATTGTGTTTATTTTTTATATGTTCGCTTCTGTTTCCTGGATTGCGTACTGTATAATTTCATACAAAAGGTAAGAATGGTGTCAACAGTGTCTTTTTTCTATCTGTTCTGCAGATCGAACAAATGTGTGAACTCAAAAAGAACGAAATTTTCCCACAACTTTGCCTAGAATTTCTCAATAATTCATTAAGGGTAATTTTAGGGATGTTGAGAAGCTCAGACTGACGGCAGAGAAGAACAGCATTGCACGATATTTAGAGTTACGGTAGGCATGTTTGCTTCTTCGACAGTGCAGTGGTGAAGATGTGCATTTTTGTGTAAAATGTTTATGAGTTAGATCACAACACTCAATGTGGCTTTTGGATTTCGAAAGGGCAGTGGTAATGTCGTGACCCGTAAATAAATAAATAAATCTGTGGCCATAGTTTGAATAGGAACCTTTATTTAGCTTCAACATAAATAATCGGTTTCCTGGTTTATCGATAAGCTTACACAGACTCTTTATTGTGGATAATGTTCCATTTCGACGCTATCGCGTTCTCTAGAGTTGCGTTGATTCGAGTCAAGTGTCTTCGCGGTGGCATTTGATGGAATCGTATTGAGTGAAATGATCTCACCGGACGCACCCAGGAACGGTATTGTACATAGCGAGGTCTCGATTGCCGTCATTCCACCTATAGAATGCACCACGCTCACTTGATTCGATTGCGAACATTTTGGAGACCCACATCGCAATAAACAACTGCAATGGAAGCGAGGCTGAAATCACTGCGGCAGTGATGAAAGCGATAGCGCAGCAATGTTAGCTTCAATAAAGATTTCTAACAAATTCGTGTAACTTCTCAATAAACACTGTGTTGTCCAATTAGTTTGATTATGGCAATGAGTGGATTCTATGCATAGGCGTTGGCAGTTGCCATAGGTGAAAGAAGTTTTAAGAAACAAAGAGCGAGGAGACATCTCTCCCAGCCTCCATTCAGATTATGTTGCCCTTTGCGCAGCATGTGTTTCCATCCGCTAATGTTAGGAAGGGGTTTTGTTTACAAAAGAGTGCTTGTACGAAATTTTATGAGAGAATTTTCGCTTGCAGGAGGTTGCTGAAAGCCTATGACAGGGTTGATATTGAAAGGCTGAGATCCGAAAGCGAGGCATATGATGAGGTAGCTGAATAAACCTCATTTCTTGTACTGCGGTACGCCTCTGTCTTCTCACTAGTTTTCCAAGCAAGTACGCTTTTTTATTGCTAGCGATTTTTTTCAGTTATAACTTGCTGAAAAAGGAGAACAACGGAACTTTCACACAGTGAGGCATCGGTGAAACGTTTCTCTCATTCCTGTCGAACAATTGAGGGTAATGATTTGTTGTCGTTGGAGGCGACTTTTGTTGCAGATTTCGGGAGTTTGCTGTCATGTAGAAAGATATATTCTGCTTATTTCTTGTTAGATATGGTTGTTCCATGTGCCTTGTCTCATGAATTCTCTATAAGACTGTTGTTAACAAATTTACTTTCCATGCCAAAATTTAGTCAATGTTAAGCAGTATAGTATACATCATTGAATAAAGCTTATTTGTATAGAGTTAGAGATTGTTGTAGCGAAACTGTATCTAAAGCACACTTGTAGCAATTGCTGCTGTTGTACCGTCGACAATCATGTTTGTAATCATCAAAAAGCGCGTGTGGCGCAGTGGTTGGAAGCGCCACTGCGACACACGTGGAATCGATCCACGATCCCATGGCTCACCAGTCCTTCTATCTATTTGGGGTTGGCAAATTGGTACCAGACTTGTCTAGGAGGGGTAGCAGTACTGATTCGATACATCGTTAGGCCATCGCGGATCATTGTAGAGGTTAGATATGCATTCAATCACCTCCAACGATACTTAGTGAAGTCGAATGCATGACCATCCCTTAGGGACGACGGATTGATCAACGTCGAGATCTTTGTGCTTTATTTTTATTCTTTTAAACTTTATTGCGCGAATGGAGTAGTAGCGAAACTCAACAAGATGGAGAATAATTATTGTTCAATTGCTTTGACATGCGAAATACAACCCCTAACGAAAAAAAAAACTGAGAAAAAGTACCCTGTAGGAAAAATTTCTACCGTTGGAGAGTAGAATAATTGGTACCTTCTAAGCATACATCCCCAGATTCTAATGCTTTTATATTCCAATTGCATTGTTCACTACGAGTTGGTACATGGAGGCTTACATTTGAAAGCACGTTCGTTGTTCATTCACTAAATGCGTAGTGCCCAATGCATATTGGGATTTATTATAATCTAAAACGCAGAGTTAAGTCTGAGTTGGAGTGATTTAATATGCATATGTAAAACTGCTTAATAAAGATAAAGACAAAGAGTTAAACGTTCGAGAGAAGAGGGCTCGTATGGAAAACAGTCGAATCGTTAGAAAATAGGATCTGTTCTAGCCATCTTGAATAATAAGGATTGGGTACGAAACATTAATGGAACCACAAGAAACGAAAAGGCATAGATGTTGGCGGGGTCTCGTCCAGGCAAAAGCTTCTGTTATGGGCATCGATAAAAATAATAAGCAATTACAAAAACTGTTATGATCCTTGGTAAACTCTCATATATCGGAAATCATTTCACCACTAGAAACTTTAAGATGTTCTAAATCACATTCGGTCTTACCAGTGTACATATTCTTCGCCAACATTCGACCTTTTCTTTGTGATTTGAGCTCACCCTCAATTTGACCAAGCGCAACATCTTGCGATGTTTGTGAGTTATTCTACAGTTTCTGGCCACATAATGTTTTGGGTTCTATTGCCAACGAAAACTCCAAAAGATCTCGTTTTCTTTTTTTTAACGTTGAAAAAATCAACATCCATAAGGGTTATATGTGCTACGGTAAGATTTTCAACTTCTAAGTATGGTAGCACAATGTTTGACTCCTTGCTCCACTTTTTCGAACTAGTATATTGGCGCTGTTTGACGAAATTTGTTGCCGCTAGCTATTTCCAGACAAGATTTATTTGAGCTCTTTTTAACAACTACATGACTCTTTAAAAAAATGTCGACGGTATTCTCCAAGTATAGATTTCTGGAATGGAATCGATACTACGAAATTCGCACCTGAAACTAGTAGTAGCTAGGAATTTCAGCAAATTTCGCGAACTTTTCTTAAATAAATGAAAAGAGAACGAACTAACATCCTCGTATTTGGATCGCAACATTTCCTCCAATTCGACAACGTGTTCACGATTTCTGGTCTCAGCGACAACTTTCACCTGAGGTAAAGGGCATGCGAAAAGTGTGACAGTCGCGAGCATATCATTAACGCTCGTAATTTTGTCAGGAAATTGCAATCGCGTGGGACCATTAATCTTTTGGGTTGAAATTCGCACACGTTACCCGACTATATTTACGCCTTCATAACAAAGTTACTCTATGGACTCCGTTCTCACAAAAGCGTCATATTTTTCATTCGATGCCTCGTATTGTGGGTTTTTTACGGAAAATTTGCCCAAGACTAGCTCTGCAGAATCAGCCCTGGCATAAAGTCGCTCTATTGTTTTTATACGTAAATAAATGACGGGTATATCCCAGCGCTCGTTTCATCTGACTCGTTTCCTCGCATCGATAATACACTGATGTTTCCGGATGCAAGTGTGAATACCGCTCCTACCTGGTAATTTTTCCTTTTCGTACATCTATGGTTTGCCATAGTTTTTTTGCTGTAGTTCTTTGGATCTTCGCGGCACGTGAGTTTGACGCAGACAGGTCTATTATTATACAATTTCGGCGACCACGACAGGACAGGGAGCTTGTTTGGCGCAGAGGCCGAATCAGTGAGCATGCTTATTATTGCACCATCGCAGGGGCATCCCTAACCACCACTCTTCCTTAGAATTTTTTTGAATTTGTGAGTAGGAATTTAGATAGGATCAATGCCGAAGACATATATTATGATTATTAAAGAAGTACTCAACCAGCTTCAATCAAATGTTTCTATTGGTAAAGTGGTGGGTGAAAGATAATCGACACCTCGATGCTACTTAGTTATTCCGTAAAAAACTAGTTTAATGGTTAAAGCACGAAAAAAAACTGCATTCACTTTGTTGAACACAGGTTCAGCTGTTTAATAAATTTTTATGATGTCAAAGGCTCGGTTAGCTTACCCGCACCGAGAATACGTCCGTGGCGATCCATGCTCTTTCGTGGAAAATGTCTTTTATGCTGGCACCCATTTGAGCTATTCTAGTGGTAAGCTCAGCGATGCCTGAAAGAACTGAAGTTCTTGATCCTAATTAAAAATGATACAATACGCCCTTAAAAAATCCACCCATTATTTATCAGAATTGATTAACGAGATTTCTAGATGTCTGTCGCGGTGAAGTTACACGACCAGAACGGTAAAAATTTTTACCTCTTTTCGACTTCTTTATCTCCGCAAAAATCATTGTCAAAGCATTTTCACCCAATCCATTTTTAAGAGTCAAAAAAATAATAGTAGAAGACGCCGCGTCTATGGAATAAATGTAGTGCAAAGGCGTGCAAGTTTACATGACGTGCATGAGTTTGACTTGCGCGTATTTTGGTTCCTTTTGTTCTACAGGCTCATATAGGCTCTAAAGGTATGCAGATTGTAAAAATTTTATCGCTTGTAAAAAACTCAAAACAAAATATTTTTTTAAAGCCTTATCAGCAGCAAAATGGAACGTTCTTGTCGGGATTTAAAACTGCGGGATTTAAAACTGGACTCGGTAAATCTCGAGAAGAGTATATCACTAGCGGTTAAATGTGCGGTTTGTAAAGAGGACTTAATTTCTATAGTTGTTTGTAGTGCCACCTAAAAGCTATTTTTTGTGCTGACAAGGTAAAACAAAGATGAATATCCTCATATTGCTATTCTTGCTGAAGCCATTAAAGGCGAACGTCCAATATGGCAGAATATTCCGGTAGCCGAGTTTGCTCCACGATAAATTACTTTCTCGTGGTTAATGAAGAGCATCGTTGCCAAATCATGTGAGGTGGCAATCAATCACAATTTGAGAAGGATCAGCAGTACATATCATGTCGAAGTGGTTTTATAAGAGATATCCCATTGAAAGAGCTTGAACCATCTGAACGACGTGATGAAGGTGCTAATGATATCAGCATTGATTATAGCTCCGAAGTTTTTTGAAGCTGGTTTTTCATTGCAATGGCCCATAAACTCCGATGCTAGATGAATCGTCTTCGTATAAGATGTAGGCTCCAGCTTACCTTTCATTCGTTCCGTTGTCCTGTAACCGTTAACCATGGAAGTAATCGAATTCGTTTGTGGCTTTGATTGATGTTTAAGGCTTGTGATCTTCTTTCCTCATTGCACGTCAATGCATGTGTGATTCGCTCTAAAAGCCAAACGTAGCCGTGATAGGAATTTTAAATCTTTGCAATGAGCGATCGCAAGCCTTTAGGAATAAGCGGTTTCTACCAAGCGACTGAGGTTCTTCTGTGGCAGTTAGTCGACTCGAGGATGATATAAATCGTCGAATCAAAAATAACATCGAATCTGTTATATATATATATATATATATATATATACATATGCATGAACACACATGTACATGAGACGGATGGCACAGTGCTGGTGACCCCGATCATCACGACGACGGTTCTGGTTCGATCCTGTTTCGGACTCACCAAGTCTCTCATATCTCCTAGGTCTAGGCTTGCCCAGGGAAAGAAAACTCTGCAATGCAGGTGGGCGCGCTCTAGCCCGTCTATCTCAGTACTCCAAGAGAAAGATCGTCTCGACCATCACTCAGCGACATCCATGGTGAAGAAAGAATCGCCAAGCAGAATAGGCCGAAGCAACGCGGCGTGAAAAGTCGGTAAACCTCAGTGTATGATTGATGGGAGGAAACGAGTCGAATGTGGGAAGTGTTGGGATCAGCGCAGTGGATGTGAAAGCAGCGTTGTACAAATAAATAAATAAATAAATGAATAAATATATAGCTTTTAAACATTCTCGAATTTTCAACTCTTATCAGCTGCCCATTCTTTTTATTGCAGCTGTAGATTATGTGAAATACAACCATAATGATGCTGAGACACGAGCAATACTCGCAATCTCAAGCACATTTCGACCTTACGACTGCCTTTTTCCAAGCTCACATGTTCCAGCATAAGCCCTTGCTTTCCCTTTCTCGCAACTATTTTTTTAAACCTACAATGGTGCTACAACGATCCTGAGATATTTGCAAAACTCCGGACCGCAGGTGTCTGCGGTGGGAAACAAACGCGTTATTGTCCTTTCCGTGGTGTAACGCGTTCACCACTGCACCATGCGGTATATACTCTTAGCTAGGCTTCTTGATGGAAACGCCATATCGGAGAGAGACTAACAATATAGTACCCAAGATCGACTTTCTATTAACCTCGGCATTGGAAGCATCTGCAGTCGTCAGCCATATGCGACTCTGAGCGGCTGTTCTTCCTCGGTGGAAGACAAATGAAAAAAGCGGTAGGTTTTTTCGAGAAGCCGTAGATCAAATTATCGCTCAGATTTTCATCTTTCCGTTTGTGCTGTTGAAATGTTTGACCTAGTAAGTTGCGTATTGGTGTACCCTTCCAGGCTCTGAAGAAGGCGATTCTGCCGAAACGTCAGCTACGATTGTGTTGTGTTTTTGTATGGAAGTAAACGTATGCTGTTTAATAACCTCGCGATTGCTAAAAGAAAAAACGACTAACAATATAATTAGGACATCACTTCACTTAACTCCACTGGCTTCAAATTCATCCCACTACAAAGGCTCACATCGCGAGAACAAATGGATGATCGACTTTAATTGTTGAGGCACTAGATAGGAAGAAGGCGTCGAAACACTAGCGGCCACAAAACATTTGATATACTGCCGTTGTTAATCTTTTTGTCGAGAACTCTGACTAATACCAGTAGAATCAGAGGCTTAGAATTTGTTGTGGCTTCAAGTTTTTTCTAACTTGGTGTCTGTGACCAAACTTCGAAATCTATCCAAACTTCAACGATGCTAAGCTATTTGCAAAACTCCGGACCGCAGGTGTCTGCGGTAGGAAACGAACGCACTATTGTCATTTCCGGGCAGTAACGCGTTCACCACCACACTATGAAGGTTCTTCGTTTCGCCTGTTTCTCAGCTAGTTCTATCGATCTTTGCTATCAGCAATCACCCGTCAGCAGTGTGGTGGTGAACGAGTTACTCCCCGGAAAAGAAAATAGCGCGTTCGTTCCCCACCGCAAACACCTGCGGTCCGGAGTCTTGAAAATATCTCAGGATCGTTGAAGTTATACTTCATATTCTTGTTGAGCAAATGCGAGGTGTTATTTTATTCTTTATTTACGCACAAGCTGTTTCGGAGAATTTCGTCTTCCTCAGAGCCTGGAAAGGTCAGGTTGACTGCAATCCACTAGGCCAAACACCATAACCAAATAGAGAAAACGCTAAACCAAGATTTCAATCACATTGAACACAGAGTGGCTTCATCGCATACTTACCGCTTTCTATGAGTTCTCCACTAGATGTGTCACGTGGAGACCAATCGCACAGAGTTTACATGGAAGCGTAATGTCCCTCTCACATCAAAACAGCAGTCTTAAATACTGCTTGATATCACGCGTGATAATGAGGCATTCCTCCTTGCGATTCATTTTCGGATTTTTGGAATTAATCCAGAATGCCTCAATGATTTTACGCGCTTGTGTTTACGACTCTTGTGCGAGGATCCTCACTTCTACTTCAAAATCATCCCCGTTATGTTTCTGTGTCCTATGCGTGCCCAGTGGGATACTTGGTCTAACTTTAAGTTTACCGACTAGGCGTTCTTTTATACGGACGCAGAGTGGTCTACCTGTTTCGCCAATGTATTCGTCTCCGCACGTTTTACAAGAAATCAGGCTTTATAGAAACGTGTCGAATGACTCTGCTACGCAAGCCATATCCGAACTCCTTATACAACACAAAGAAGAAATAAACATGTATGGCTTTAAGATAGAACAGTTAATGGCATTCTTTAAAAAATGCCTAAGCTGCTCAATCTTCAGATGGTCCGAAAAGTACTACGCCCAAATAAGAGGGTTGGCAATGGGGCAACGATTGGTACCAAGTCTCGTCATTGCGTTCATGTCTAAGGTGGAAGCACCAGTCACCGATCTCGGGCCGTTATTTTACTGTAGATATATAGATGATATAGTTTTGTTCATTGCTCGACACAAGAGGAAATGGACAAATGCTTCGAGTTGTTGAACGAACAGTCAGTCAGGCATCAAGTTCACCCGAGAAAAACCGAAAAAAAACTAGCTTCCGTTTCTGAACGTCCAAATTAACCTGTTAGAAATGCTACATAGCGAAGTGGTATCGAAAGCTAAGTAGTAAAAACAGTTTGGTTCATTACCTCTCCTCTCACCCCTCTCACACGAAAAAGGCGCTTGTTAGAAACATGTTTCGAACGGCCACCAGTGTGTGTGTATGGGAAGACAGAAGAAGGAGGAATCCCGGAGTCTAGTGCGGGAAATAGCAGTTTCCAATGGCCCCGAAACTGTAGCTCCTCGGGACAGGTATGGAGAGAAGGTCAAGCCCCCAAACGATAGCTCAGGCGATAGTAAGGTCTCTTTTACCTTGCCCACAAATTGCGCAATTTGCCCTTCCAGCAGGGACGGTGATTGCATGAGTTCAGGTACGATATACCTGATCTCTTGCAAGGATTGCGGAGATGAATATATTGGCGAAACGGGCAGACCCTTGTGTATCCGTATAAAAGAACACCTAGATGGCAAACGAAAAGTAAGACAAAGTACGCCACTAGGCAAGCTTTTCTATGGAAGTAAATGTATGCTGTATAACAACCTCGCTATTGCTGAACAAGAAGACAACGTATTCATACTCCAATGCCGAGGTTAACAGAAAGTCGGTCGTGGGAATTGTTGAAGTTATATTTCGCATTATACCCTGCCATTAAAAGTAATAGGCAGTAAATAAAACGGTTAAAATTATAATGCTGTTATTAGTAGTCACACGTCAGCGGGAGTGATCTGGGAAGCACAGATCAGCATAGTTATTATCCACTTAATAATACTTGCCATGAAGAAGGAGTAGGCACCACGTAGAAGTTAGGACATTTTGATTTTAACTGCATCTTCAGCTTCATCGAAAATATTAACATGGTTTAAGTAGTATAATAGAAGATGCTACATAGAGGTTATTATCAAACTCTGAAAGATATTCATAAGGTCTTGCAGTGAAATGAAAATAATATTAAAACTTCGTCGTTCACCTCCTGGTCGGTCGGATACTACCACTTCAACACGGATTAGTCGACTATCGACAGCTAGACCTCTCTCGATTGTACGTCCAAGTACTGTGGTGTCGATGTTACCACCAGTTAAGATTGACACTACCCTAAAACATTATATATCATTTTCGCTACACTATTCACTATGCTTCTAAATGTTATTTCGCAACGGTATCTCGCAGAAAGTAACTCGAGAGACGACGAAGAATCCGAGTCTTTACATCATCCTCAATTATTCGGTCTACATCACAGGAATCGGTACCTTTTCAGAGGAATATTGATACCAAGCTAGCAAACCCCTCCCGATTTATTTGGCTATCTATAGGCAATACCTGGGAAAACCATAGTACGGCTGTCACGAGATTCTTACAGAGGATATGTGAAATAGCATCCAGTATGCCAAAGGGACAAGAGACCTAAGACGAACTAGCCACCTCCATGGATGGAAGTTAAAATACAGTAGAATAAAGGGAAAAGGTGCTAGGCTCCACATGCTGTATAAAGATTAGCATTTGAAATATGCAAGTTCAGCAACAACACACGTGTATTTGATGGAAGAAAAGAAATTTCTGGATAATTTTTGGAAACTATTGTATGATTTGTTATGCCTCCTTAAGAGAAAATACGATTAACGCAAAACTATTCACGATGCATTCAACTGCGATAAAAAGAAACGTAAATGAAAAGGATATGCAGTTAGCATGAGGTCCTACAAGCAGCACTTCAATACTAGTGAGATGACATCAGCTTCGTCAGAAACCCTTTTGATACGTCGATATCTGTTTACATGGATGCCCCGTTTTCACTGATTGTGCGCCGCTCCGCAAAATTTCCATTTGTTTTTCTCCTGTGCAACCATCGTCCTTGGTGCTGATCTGAACCTCACATGGTGACGTCTCGAGGCCCACTCCGTAATCCTGAAATCGTTGTTAACTGGAGTGAAGTTGGCCGACGTTAGCCCCGATCACGTCTGCCCACCGCTTTGGTGATCTTTCAAGAGGACGCGTGCATACTTTTGGAGTCCATTTCAGTGTTCTTTCCGTCCTGTTCATTTTGTCCTGTCATCTGTTCATTTCATTGTGTGTCCGTCTCATCCGTGTTTCGCTATTGGTGTATATTGTCGTGGATTCCACAAATGGCCTAGGTTTCAAAGACCTGAGCGGCGCATTCCGGTTTGATGTTGTGAGTGCTGAATATATTTCAGAAGACATCTTTTAACCGCTCTGCAGGTGGAGCGCAGATTTCCTGGTGATATCGAATTGTTAACAGACGTTTCTGCTGCATAACAGAGCGGTGAGAAGACTGTTGTAACGAAAACGAGAGCGCGGAGTTTCGAGTTTATTAGCTGGTCGGTAGCTCCTCTCACAGAACTATCCATTTCAATTTGTTTGTATTCGCACCGTGTGTTTTTCATAAGCTAGTCTTCGCCATGTTTGTGAGCAGTCCGTTACTTTTCCTACTTGGTTGGACGTATTGAGCATCCCTGCCTTACTAGTACTTCTCGAAAATGTGACGATGTCGTCTGCGAAAAAAAAAGATGTGACAACATAGGAATTTCCCATTAATATTAATAAGTATACTTCTCTCGTCCTACTCGAGTGACTTCATTACCTACTGCTATGCGGCGCCAAAAAGCTTTGGCGACATTAGGTCACCGTGTTGTACACGTTTTCCTATGAGCATGAAGGGTCGACGAAAATGCTGTACATTCGTGCCGTATTTCCGATACCAATCTGTCAATGTTCGAGTGTAGGAGGAGCCCACGCCTTTGTCCACGAACGGTGATAGCACTGCAATCGTTTTGACGGTACCAAACACTTTCTCGTAGTTGGAAAAGGTCAGCACAACAGCACAATAGGCTCTTTAGAGACCTTTATGACCCGTGATAAGGTTTAGATATGCTCCATACAACAGAATGCCTGTCAGAACCCTGCTTGCTCGACTTGCTGTGCCTCCTCCAAGGTCTTCGATACGCGTAAAGGTATAATCTTGTGAACAGTTTGTAGACCGCCTAAGGAAATCGGCGGTGATACTATGACGTCTTGGAGCGGTGCACCTCTTCGTGTTATCGCAATTCGAACTTTAATGGGTAGAATCCTAGGCGGTTTTTCACCAGCAAGCAATTTGGGCTTCAAGACGGGGATTGTGAAGCAAAAATGATTGTTATGGAACTTTTCCTTTATCAATTCGATATCACGGAGTGATGTAGTGATAGTTCCACATTCATGTATCAGGGCGCATAGTGAAGCACTGTGGTCGCAGTGTCCTCTTGTCATAAAAACTCCTCAGTGGTACTGGAGATTGAAGGTCTGAACTTCTTGCTTGAGAAACTGAGGCGAGTTCTCAGTTAGGTCTTCGTTTATCTGCCAGTTATATAAGGAGAGGAGAGGACTTTACTGAGAATATGCTCTTCATGCACGATTCGTTTTAGTTTTCTTAGTTTATAGAAGTTTTTTTTTCAGCTTATTTCTGAATCCAATCTTTGCACTGAAAAGGCAGTGATCAAATCCAGTACAGAATCAAAGTAGCCAAAGAAGCACCATTTTCTCTCCATGAGGATATGACTGGCCTCCATATGGTAATAACTTTAAAAGAGTCCCATGTTCATCGTCGGTTCTCTCTCATTTCGGAAAAGGAATTTCCATGAATGCGATATCCTGAAAGAATCCTAGAAGACGGTTTCCATTCTCATCTTACTTGATATTTGATACTTAAACGGCCCGTCCCCAGTGCTTGTACGTGCCCCAATATAATCACCATTTTTTGGAGATTTGCTGGCTAAGCCATTGTGGTTCCCTGGAATCCCGAGATCAGCCTGGCCAAAGTCTTCCCCAGGTCTTCATCACCACAGGCAGCAGCAGCCCTTGTGTATCAGAGAGAGATTTGCCACCATGCGACTTTGATACTAGGACGGTGGTAGATTCTGGTATTGGTTAGCTAGGCTTCCGGATGGAAACGCGGGACTCCTTCTCAGCGAGAGACTGCGAGACTTTGCCAGGAAGAAGAGTCCCCCGCTGTAAATCGCAGACCCAGGACCACCTTCCAGCCACGATGAGGCGGTGAACCATTGGGAGGATCTATTCTCATCTCATCCTATCTTATCTTATCTCACCTCATCTCATCTCATCTCATCTCATCTCATGTCATTATCCTACTCCGAATTTCCTTATCCTATATCCCCTAATGTAGCACTGAAGGCTTTAACAACGAATTTATAGAACAATTTCTCGTTGCATGCCACTCTCTAGAACTGGTTGTAAAACGCGTTCAGTTCGCTATCAACAGCTGTGCAAACTTGTGAGTGACAGTTGATGATACTGATTTTCTTTTACCCTGCAAGTTGGAGACAGAGTATGGCCAAGCATGAAGGATAAAATTTGTATGAAATGACCCATTGGAAAACAAATGGATGTATGACAAAGGTGATACCACCGACATTCTACGGCGGAATATTCCCTCCAAGAATAATATGGGTTCCGTTATTTAACTGACGTATGTCGGTATTCCCTCTTCTTGTTTTTTGTAAGGTGATTACATATAATTTGATGAAATCAGCAGCCTCAAAAAGACCGTAATGGTCAGTAACTGAAGAGGCTATTATGGTGCTACAGTTGCACAGCAAGAACCAGTCTCTACGGAGTGTCGCTGGTGTGTTCGTTTTGCCCGTTTTCAATAATGTCCTGTGCAGTCTTAGATTTCATCACCTCTCATCGGTTGTTTCATCGCCCGACGTCGTACACGGAACCTCCCAGTTTGTGGGTTGCTGAGGCTGGACATTTGCCGGTTTAGCCACTGTGGTTTCTTGGGGTTCCGACCCCAGCCTAGCCGAAACATTTTTCAGGTCGTTAGCACCACAGGCAGCCACCGCCCTTGTGGATCAGAGGGGTGTTTGCTACCATGGGACTGGTTTGATACTAGGACGATGGTGATTCCTGGTATTGGCTTACCCTTAGTTAGGCTAACGGATGGGAACGCCAAGCTTTTCTTAGCTTTGGAGGCCTTGTTGGGTAGACGGACCCTTTCCAACGGTTTGCCACCTCATCGTGGTATGGAGGTGATCGTGGCTGTCGGGCTGCGATGTACTCTTTTGTAATGGACAGCAAATACAAATAACAACTATTTGGTGGAAAAAATAAAGTCCTGCCTACTAAACTAAAAGTAATCAATGTTATAAAAAAATAATTTTATTATAATATACAAAGAAATGAAGTGTCTCACTTCTTTCCTTTAAGCTCCGGTAACTTGCCACTGATCAGCGCAGCCAAGCCAACAGCACCACCACCTTCGACTACGGCCTTAAACGTTTTCAAATTACTGTTGTTCAGCATTTTATTTATTTAAACTAAAGCCCATTTCTTATTTTACTCGTGAGTTGGATTTTGCAGAGCCATTATAACAAGGCGTGTTATTATACGAATGATAGTGTGTAGCGCCACGGACAGAGGTGCCTTGGAATGCACGTGTGTTCGTGTGTTCATGGCGCACCCTTAAGGGTTCCTGCATCGACGAGCGTTTCATCCTTTATTCTTTCATACCATCAAAAACGGTAGAAAAGACCACTCACCTTTTCTATTTCAATGAGTCTGAGGATACTTAATGCGGTGAACTCTTCACACACGGTCACCGTCTGGTCAACAAGGCCTTGAACGGTTGCCAGAGAGTTTCCACCAACTAACGGCACTGCCAAGCCTTTGAAATTACTTTTGAGAGTTTCGCAAACTTACAGTCACACCAAAAAATACTGCTGAAGTTCTCAATGTGTAATGGAGCTTTTGAAGGTAATCAACAAGCAAGTAAATCTTGAGAGCAGTAAATGCACGATGGAGGCAGAAAAGCTTTCGAAAATCAAAGAAAGTCGTGGCCATTGAAGTCATTTGAAAATTTGTTCACCGATTTCAACACGGAAAAAAATGCTGTGAGATGAAAGAAGGAAAACACTTTCTCTAGTTGAGAATAAGTAAACTTTTCACCAGTTAACCAGTACAGTGTGTTTAAAAATCTTTTCCAGAGCTTTGTTGTAATTTCCTGACTTCATTTTCATTTTCAGTAAAACAGTATGATAATAGCCTCGAATGTCTGCATATCAGCCTGTGAAGGAAAACTTAGAAAGAAACGTCCGTCCTGTGCGAAAAGTGCGAAAAAAAGGGAAAACTGGAAAACGTGAACTGTTGCCAATGTCTCAGACCTGGGGTGGATCATTCTTTAAGGAAAAAAAGGTATTTTTCAAAACAATTAAGGAGTTGTTATCTCGATTTAGCTTACAATTAAAATAATTTTTAGAGTGGACTTTCATCATAATTTAGAAGGAAAGGTTAATTGATGAAAATCCACGCAGAAGAAAGAATATTTGCCCGGGTCCTAGAAAGCTTACTTTGAGGGCTGATCAAAAACACTCCCAGGTTTATGAAAATTTATAACAACGCGTCGTTTTCTTTCTCAGCAATCGCGAGGTTGTTAAACGGCATACGTTTACTTCCATATAATAACACACATACAACACAATCGTAGCTGACGTTTCGGCAGAATCGCCTTCATCAAAGCAGCTCTTTTCACCTGTTTTCCACCGAGGAAGAACAGCCACTCAGAGTCGCATATGGCTCACGACTGCAGCACCCCCATCAACGATCCATGCAAAGGTACGGGGCGAGATCACATCTGACCTAGGGACATTCCTCCCTGCTGTTCATTTTAGGGTTTTTGGCATTTATCCAAAAAGTCTCAAGAAGCTTACGGGCTCGGGTTCTGGCATCCTGTGCGAGGATAGTGACCTTTATATCAGAATCGTCTCCACTATGTTTTTGTATCCTATGCGTCCCTAGTGGGGTACCTAGTCTTGCTTTTCGTTTGCCATCTAGGTGTTCTTTTATGCGGATACATGAAGGTCTGCCCGTTTCGCCAATATATTCGTCTCCGCAAGTGCCACAAGAGATCAGATATATCGTGCCTGAACTCATGCAATCACCGTCCTTGCCAAAAGGGCAAATTACTCAATTTTCTGTTCCACATAGACGGTCATACAGGCGTTTACGAAGTAATTGGCTACGGAGAGTATCGGGTGGTATTTCTACTATCGCAACCGATTCCTCTATAGCTACTCTTCTTAGGCATCGTTTTATAGCTATAGTTACCTCATCGCTAATAAAGTTAACAGGATTTTCTTCTAGCCAATTTCTCTTTTAACCATATCTCGTCGGGTTACAATTTCGTAGCCATTGGAGATGGCTATTTGCCGAGCCAAGTCGAGAGATTCCTCCTTTAATTCCTTCCTCGTACACACGGAGTACACTGTTCGAAACATGTTTCTCACAACCGCCCTCTTTGTGTGTAAAGGATGGGAAGAAAGGAAATGAACAAGGATGTTTTTGTTTCTTGATTTTCGGTACCACTTTGTCATGTAACCGCTACTTGACAAGTTAATTTGAACGTTTAGAAACGGGAGCCAGTCGTCCTTCGGTTTCTCCCAAGTGAACTTGATGTACTCAGACTGCTCATTCAATAACTCAAAGCATTTGTCCATCTCCTCTTGAGTAGAGAAAATGACAAAACACTCATCTACGTATCCGCAGTAGAGTAGCGGTCGGAGTTCGATAACGGGGCTTCCACTCTAGACATGCACGCGATGGCAAGGCTTAGTGCCAGTCGCTGTCCCATTGCCAGCCCCCTTATTTGCACGTGATATTTCCCAGACCACCTGAAAATCAAGCAGTTTAGGCGCTCCTTTAAGAGAGCCATAAGTTTCTGGATGGCAAGCCATTTATTTTTATTCTTCCTTCATGTTCAACAAGAAGTTCGTGGATGGCTTGCATTACGGAGTCATTCGATGCGTTGGTGTACAGCGCAGAAACATCGAAAGACTCAATCACGTACGCCTTATTAGGAGACCCGTAACGTAGACGTTCTAGGAACATTTGGGTGTTGGTGAGGTGAGCTGGTATGTAGTTAAGCAGCTAGGTGAGTAATAAGTTTAGAAACCATGTTATTCTTTCCGTTGGCCCGTCTGCATAGCTGATAATTGGTCTAACCTTGTAGGAGAGTGGATTGGTAGACGCAAGTTCAGCAGCTAATACTAACTTATGTTTCGAAACCGACTTTCCTTGAACCTCGGTGTGCTTAATCAATATGTATTCGTTCTTTGATGAGCTTACACGACCTTTTCAACGTCGATATTATATATTATCACGACAAGTCGTTATCAACGGACATTATCATTATATTCATCATCAGCATCGTGCATGAAGGGCATCACTGAATGAGTGTGCCTCATTCGAGGAGATGGAACGCTGAAGAAGACCTGACTCGACATGAAGGCGAAGCCGCCACATCGAGACGAATAACAAGCGTGGACCATCGACTCGGATCATCGGCTCTGATGAAGACGAAGACGTCGAAACGTTAGCCGGTAATAAATATTTTTATCAACCTCGTGTAAGCTCATCAAAGAAAGAATACCTATCTTGACTGTTATCAAAGCATAAAGAATTTGTTTGCGGTTGTTTCTTCAAGCTGAGACACGTGAATCACTCAGAAGATTTTCGAACTTTCGTTGCAGAGCTATTAGACTTAATATTGCATGTCAATATTGACCCACCAATTATTTCCGTTTATAGTTGATCCTCCAAATACAAAGCACAAAAATGTTTCTTCGACACACAGTTCTTCATTCTGGCGTACATTTCGTTCTGCTTGCTTCGCAGTGCGGCTCTAAGTAGGTCCATTCCGATGCCTCGTACTTGTTAGCTGTTCTCTGGTCGACCACATATCTCGTGAAGCCGTTTCCGTTTTATCAACTTTGGCACGAGTTGGTGTTGAATGCAGCGGTAAAGAAAGTGGATCTGTTGCCTACATAAAACGATCTTTTGTCTTAGTGACACCGCTTCCTTCACAAGTCGAAGGTATTTTGCTGGTACATCTCGTAACAGTTCCCAAGATCGACTTTCGATTAACCTCTGCATTGGATTACAAATTTATAACAACAATTTCTTATAATAAGAACGGAAACATTACTGACGGCAACCTGAAAAATTTCTAAGCCGGGTTCAGAAACGGAAAGGAGAAGAAAGTGAAAAGAAAGGCGTTTTCTACGACTTTGTAATATGAAAAGTGAAATAGGGTCAAAAGGCTAGTTGAAATGATTATCTCTACAGCCGTATGCTAAAAAGGGTACTTTCTACAAAAGACTTTTTTGGTCAACATTTATAAGAAGAAGTGCCTACCGTCAGCCAGACTACTTCGAGCATTGACCGGTACTGGTTTGCCAACCTTGTAGGCTTCTGTGAAAGCCGCACATGTCTCGGACTCTATTGCCTAAAAAAAAAATGAATAAAACGTTCTAAAAATGCTTAATGTGAGGGTTTGCTTCTTTAGGAAATATCTACACTACAACTTACATAGATCGCTAAGCATGGCACAAAAGTTATTACAAGCAGTGGAAAATGTCATTATGAAAAGAGTAAAAAATCGGTTTCTTATAAATTTCATGTGGAGCGAGATCCTTCTATCCAACGTCACGAATCTTCGCATAGCTTCTATAGAAAGTGTCTACTATAGAGGCAAGAAAACACATCCAACGTGGTAATGAGCAATATTCATCGACATGACGCATTCAAGTAGTTCTCTTATCCTCATTTAGCTGATCGACAAAACACAAGAACAGCTTCCGTGCTGGATAATTCCTAGTTTTATGTCAGCAAATCTCCTTCCGAGAAACAAATGATGGGTATTGGCTGTGATGAAAACCTAAGCTTATTCAATTATGACTATGACGAGATTCTAATGGTTCGCTCATTAGATTACTATTCAGCATGTTTGTAAAAAACGAAGACTGTGGATCCTCAAGTCTCATACCAAGTCACGTACTCATCTAAACATCTTCATGGACGTCGGTTGATGTACAGTAATACCAAAGGAAAAAGCGCTTGGACCTTCGCGTCGTTGAAACCAAGTGTATAAGGACGAGCAATCCAAGTATCTAAATACTTAAAAAGAACGAGGTCTTATACGGACACGAATCTTTCCCAAAGTTCTGCGTTAAAAATCATCAAGCATATTTTTGTGAAGATTCTTGGTCGATTTTGTATCTACGAGTAAACCTGGCACGACATAGCGTTCGACGTTTGCCTAATCCACGGATATTATGTGTCATACATTTTACTGCACTAACCATCGTAGAGGTTACCGAATAAAATATCCGACCCATAAGGTGACTTGCGAGGACCCATCGAGATACGAAGTCAGCGCTTTTGCTTTCTGAGACAAGTCTGGTACCAATTAACTGACCCTTTTGGGATGGAGGCCTTGTTTTGCACAGCTTAACTGATAATAACAACGATCACAAGTGTTCTGAGGAGAACTTCGACCAGTAACGAGAAATGTCGACAAAATTTTTTAGAAGAAATTATGAGCTTTTGGACGCACGGAATGGTAGAGAAAGAGTTGCCATATCGTGAACTGAAGAAATGAGCACAAACGAGGTGAATCAGCTGTTTCCAATTAGATCCATGATTCCGTTGGTTCCGCCGACGAAGTTTTCCTTCGAACATAGTTGTTATGGTCATAGTAATGTTCGAAATCGTCTAACTTTGTTAATAAGAGGGGTGGTAAAAACGCTTTCTCACAGCATTTCTTGTATTCCATTGATGGCTATTTAACACAAATGTTGTATTAGATGAAACATGTGACAAGATGCAGATGCTGCTTTACAGATTACAACAATCTTCTATTTTTGGAAGGGGTCCTTTTGCGGGAGAGGACATAGTTGTTGAAGATGTCCTACACCAAGAGTGTGACTGCTGCCGATGATGAGAAATGGCTCTGCTGGACTTCTATCCTTCGACTCTTAGGAAGAGATTCACATGGCCGTAACAAGATGATAAACCACTGAATGAGATGTGCTTAATGTAGCATGCAATTTGTTCCATCGCAAGACATTTTGCCTTCAGGAAGATTCACCACAACCGTTTATTTATGTTTCAAATATTGCTTTCAAGATTTCTTCTAGAATTCACAATATACACATATTCAACTTTTGTTGGAAGTTAGATTATTTATCAAAGATGGACATTAGTGTTAAGAATTTTCTCTGCCGAAGATGCATACCTCGTGCTATCGTCAGTGAAGTAGTCGAGAAAGTAAACATTTATACAATGGTCACATCTAGTGTGTCATATTTAGCGCTTTTTAGAACGCATTTACAATCGCAATGGCCTGGCTCCACCTTCTAACATATTAAACATTGTCAACATGTTCTCAGCCCACTAGCGCACTTTCCCAAATGGAATGAGAAATCAACAGTGTTAAAGTATTCCTGCCTCCATAGTAGATGTTCACTTTAAAGTCTTTCAGCGAGATCTTTCACACTTTTCACTATACAGCTTCTTTGCCATTTCATGAACTAACTGTGGTAATGGCTTGAAGTCATCTAGAGCCTTAGTGGGTTAGTATAAAGGATTCTATCCTACTATTATAAACTGTTTCCATAGTGATTTCCTTCTCATCTTTAGTACTCAACGCTATGATAGAACTCCTATCCTGTTGTGTTACCCACTACCGTCTCCTCAGGTTCAAGTGGATCACATTTTGTTCTCTTTAGGAATGCCAGCAAGGCGGGTATTTCTTTGCACTAAGTTCTCCGCCAACAAGGTCTCGAGAAAACCCACCGTTTATTACGTGCCTTCCACTGAGGAAGAACAGCCGATCAGAGTCGCACATAGTCGATAAATGCACCACCCCACATCAAAAACCGATGCGAAGGTACGGGGCCAGATCATGTGTGATCTCGGGGGCATTCCTCCCTGCTGTTCATTGTAGGATTCCTGGTATTTATCCAAAAAGCCTCAAGACGTTTGCGCGTTGGTGTTTTAGTCTTCTGTGCGAGGGTATTCACTTTCACTTCGAAATCGTCTCCGCTATGTTTTTGTATCCTATGCGTCCTTAGTGGGGTACCGAGTCTTGCCTTCCGTTTGCCATCTAGTTGTTCTTTTATGCGGATACACAAAGGTCTCCCGTTTCGCCAATATACTCATCTCCGCAAATACTACAAGAGATCAGGTATATCGTACCTAGACTCATGTAGTCACCGTCATTGCCGTAAGGGCAAATTACGCAACTTTGTGTTTCACATAGACGGTCGTATAGGCGGTTACAAATTAATCGAAAACGAAGGGAATCTGTGAAGATATTCAAAAATTTATTAATTATAGCAAGGCGAAAGCTTGGAAATGTGTAGGCTATTGCGCAGAGTTACAGGCGAGTGAACGTAGCTCCTCTCCTGCGAATGTCGGGTTCCTCGCCGTGACCGCAGTCGCCACCTCACCTAACCTCGAAAATTCGATTGGCGCTTTTTCGGGCATAAAAGTCGTTTTTGAGCGATTTCCTTGCGAGGCGCCCCCCTCTACGGTACTCACCCCAAGCCCACCATATTGGAGAAATTTCCCATAATAATAACCGATTCCTAAAAAGCCTATAAGCTTGGTTAAGATGACCAAAATGCTCACTTTTTCCACATTCTTTAAGTCTGTAGAAATTATTGCATGCTAATGGCGTGGGTCCAGTTCACAGCACGTCACACTACTGCGTTAAATCGCCTTAGATGACGCACAGAACCGAGCAAGAAATTTAAAGCGAAATATATTCCATATTAATGCTGAGGCATTTGCAAAACTCTGCAAAAAAATAAAACAGAAACAAACGAAGGACCCACATGGTGTGGTGGTGAGTGCGTTAGCCCCCGAAAAGGGTAATGGTGCGTTCGTTCCCCATCGCAGACACCTGTGGCCCGAAGTTTTGCAGATTTCTCAGCATCATTATGTATTTGTTGTAGACAGCAAATAAAAAAATAGTCAACCTTTGTATATCCGTATAAAAGAACACCTAGATGGCAAACAAAAAGTAAAATAAAGTGCTCCAGGCTCGCATAGGATACAAAAGCATAGCGGAGACGATTTTGAAGTGAAAGCGAATACCCTCGCACAGAAGACCAAAACACCAATGTGCAAATTCCTTGAGGCTTTTTGGATAAATATCATGAACCCTAGAATGAACAGCAGAGAGGAATGCCCAGAGATCACACGTGAGCTGGCCTCGTACCTTAGCATCGACTTTTGATGTGGGGTGGTGCATTTATCGACCATATGCGACTCTGATCAACTGTTCTTCCTCAGTGCAAGGCACGTAGTAAACTGTGGGTTTTTTCGAGAAGCTGTCGATCGCGTAATTGCAATTTAGATTTTCATTTTTCTGCCTGTGTATCGGAGCGTTTGACTTAGTAAATTGTCTATCAATGTACCCTTCCAGGCTCTGAAGAAGACGAAATCCGCCGAAACGTCAGCTTCAACGGGATAAAAATATAGTAACACCTCGCGTTTGCTCAACAAGAATATCGAGAACTATTTGATCAATGCCGAGGTTAATAGAAAGTCGGTCGTAGGAATTATTAAATGGACATTTTCTAAGAAAACTACAAATATGTCTCATATCACAACATAGGGTCCAGCAAGATAGTATGACTGAGCAGGAATGCAATTCCAATAATTCCTCAATTGTGGCAGCCTAATAACTCCCATATTGAAGCAAAGAGTGACGAGTTTTTGCCATCTTGTCAACATTTGCTAGCTTTTAGCGTGCACTCTTCTGTGCTCCTTATCTAATCGTCTTAATCATAATCAGCTCTCAACTGTATGTCGTTGATAATCCGTAAGAATCAAGCGGTTTTGGGCCCTGAAGCAAAACTGTGATTTGACCGCCCGCTGCTGACGTCATCAAAACATTTTTCTTCGTGCTATCCACTTTCTTCAAACACTTCACTGAGAAAGGCTGGAGACTTCAAAATGTCTTCCACATCTCCAGCTTCCACGTTGTCACTGTAGGTAAGAAGTCGAAGCACGTCTAGTTCTCTTCGACCTTTTAACACGCATCCTCATAGAGCGCAAATCTCTTCTGTATGTTGAGCAAACGCGTTTTCTTTGTTTGGTTATGGAGGCGTTTGACCGTGTAGATTGCTGTCTTCTGTATGTCTTCGAAGTGCTCAAAATTTCAAGTTTTCTAAATATCGAAGGACATTTTAGTGTAATGGCAAACTACCATTATGTGGGTTACTAAATCTGCAAATTCATTGTTTCTCCACTTCCAGTTGATGATGATTGATCATAGGCATCCGTTGGATCAGGGCGCGTGTGGGGAACTGGTTGCAAGCGCCAGTGCAACACACACGTGGAATCCACCTCCCGCTCCCATGGCCCACCATGCATTCTATCCCTCTAGGGTCGGCAAATTGGTACAAGACTTGGCTGGGAGAATAGCAGAACTGGCTCGATACATCGGCAAGTCATCACAAATCATTCTAGAAGCTAGATATGCATTCAGTCATCTCTAACGATACTTGATGAAGTCGAATGCACGGCGCATCCCCCAGGGATTGATCAACGCCGAGAGCTTTTTTATCGGTTGCATCCGGCCGATATAATGAAATGCACTCGACATAAATTGCAAAATGCTTCCAAATGCTGACAGCAATGTGATCTGTAGGATAGGGACCAAAGCAGAATATAGTGAATAGTAGCGTGTTCACTCCTAGAGTGATAAAGCTGAGCCTCTTGTATACTGTACCATGTTCTAAGCTCCTCAACTCTCTGAACTATGGAGAAATTATGGCCGACTCTCGAAGAAGCGGCGTTGTTTGTTTTGGAACATTTTGATAGCCGATGAGTTTTTTACTGTTTGCTCAGTCAGCATGAAATGGTGAGCCGTCCATCGTCATGTCAGTCAGGAAAATGTGAACCTCGGGTGTCACGTTTGCCCTATTGCACAGCATGAAAGTTTTTTGCGGAGAATATTGTGTTAATAAGAATTAAATCACGAAGTGGGTGAAAGTAGATGACTGAATAAACTCACGATGATTTTCACCGCTGGTTTAAGCGTTTTAACAGCGACGGCTACACCGGCAATCAAACCACCTCCTCCGACAGGTACTATGACAGCTTCAACGTCCGGCACCTGTATGTCGATTATTCAACTTTAAAGGAATTGGTACATTTCTGCCTAATTTTGAAAGAAGCATTTTGCGCTGTTTCTAACTGCTACTAACGATACCAGAGGTTTTGCCAGTGGTTCTTCATCATTGTTATTTTGCATTTGGTTCTACGACACTTCTCTGACTCCTGGGTCCAATTTTGAACTACAGTTTCGATTTTTATTAAATGTAAAAAGCAGTGCCTTAAAACGAAGCAGTGTTGTAGTTCCTAGTTTTTACTTGTTTTCTACACGACCAGTGATCACATCTACTGTGCAGATCTCAGCACTTCTTGTATTCGATTCGTTTGCCCACATTAAGCGCCCACAATGGTCTTCGAGAATTTGGCGTGTTGTCTCAGATGTTACTTAAGGATTTCTTCTTCTTTAAGCATGTCTTAAAGTGCTAGTAGAGCCATTTTAATTGAAATCTTGGAAGTAGCCTAATGGGTGCCCATGTAGATCAGAGAAGTGCACTGGGGGTGAATCGAACTAGCGGCTTTGCTTGCTGATCGACGGCATCACTTACCACTGTTCCATCTCTTCTCCAATCCTTAATAAAAACTGAGAATGACAACCTATGACTAAAAGAAAAAGATGTTCGGAGCTGATCAAATATTTAAAGGTGCTCCATGCAATCGGTCCCATTTGCAGTATCGCAAAGGTTATTGGTTGCGAATTTGACCTATACAACGATTTTGAAGGTCTGTAATGCACCAAGCCAGTGTTTTTAGACTTCCAGGAAATGGATGAGACTAGTTAGCCTATAGCGCATGATCAAAGGAATGTGAGCTAGCCAGTATCCATCTGCCTGAGGAAAAAAATTGGCGACTTGTGACTCGGTCACCTCAACCATGCCTAATATTATGATAAAATGACATGGACTATCGCTCAGGAATTTGTCAATGACGAACATCTCATTCTGTAGAATTAAAGTAAACTGGTAATAACGACTTTATTAGTTGCTAAAGTATTTAGGAATCCGCATCTATTCCGTGGAAAAAAAGATTGATCTTAAAACTAACTTGCTCAAGAATTTCCAAGCCAATAGTTCCCTGTCCAGCCAGAATATTTGGAGCGTCATAGCCATTGATATACTTGTAATTCTTTTCCATTGCTAGTCTCATCGCATGCTCTTTTGCCTAAAGGATGCACGTGAAACGAGCCCAATACCTAGTTATAAAAAATTAAACAATAAGAAGGCTTGTGAGTAGTGAGCCATTTTTGTTTTCTTAACGAAGAGTAAGGCGTGTGTAGCGCAGCGGTCAGAGGCACCCTGCAACACACACGCGGAATCAATCCCCACGCCCTTAGCCCACGAAGTCTTCCATCACTACGGGGTTGGCAAATTGGTACTTGTATGGGAGGATAGCAGCACTGGCTCGATACATCGGTAGACCACCACGGGTCATTGTAAAGGCCAGATATGCATTCAATCCCCTCCAAACGATGCTTAATGAAGTCGAATGCATAGCGCATCCCTGAGGGTTTGATTAACGCCGAGAGCTCTGTTTGTTTATTAATGGAAAAGTTATGTCTTAATCATAGTGACGAATTTAGTAAACGGTACAAACACTAAAGAGGAGGTTTGATTTATTTTTACCTCTCCAAGGTTATCACCTTTGAGGATTACAGTCGCTCCATACGATCTACACATTCCAATTTTCATCAGTGGAGCGAACACTGGCATAATCACTGTCACCGGAATGTTTAATTGTTGTCCATGGTAACTAAGAGCTAGCGCATGGTTACCTGAAATGGTTTCTCTGTAGACGTCTTTGTAAATCAGTGAACGAATTCTTGTTTATATCTATACGTTTCGCATATTCTAACCGATTTACGATCTTGATATATCAGAAGCTTTTTTTTAGTTCTCGTATTCACTGTATCATAGTGCAAAAAACCCCATTTACGCTCGAACAGTAGCTGGTTCAACGCTTGTCTTCGGAAAAATCAGGCTATGGTATCCTACAAAAAACAAATGGTTGATCTCAGACTAATCTGATTGAATTAAGTCTATTTAGGAAAGACTATAACACGAGCTGTAATCGCATTATTACAATGCAAAAGGTTCCGATTAATTTTAATCCATGTCTACATCCATATAACTGAAGAGTAAAAACACTATATGCATGACATGTTGCATGATTTGAAATGTTTCGATCAGCAAGGTGGTTTCCCTACCGGCACTGGCGGCAACCACTCCTCGCTCTCGTTCTTCACTATTCAGCTTCGTCAGGGCGTAGCGAGCACCGCGTTCTTTAAACGATCCAGTCACTTGCATGTATTCTTTTTTGAAAAACAAGTCCATATCGAGCGTTTTCGACAAGTTGATTGATTTCTGAAAAATTTGCACTGCGGTTTCGAGTCTTCTATTCCCGCCTTTTCCACTTTCACGTGGAGGAAGTCATTTAGTCAGAAATTCCTAAGCAGACGAACTATGACAAAACATTCATCGTTATGCTACTATGAAAATTCATCAGCACAATTTCAGGTAACAAGGAGCTGAGAAAGTAGGGACAGTTATGAAGTAAGAAGAAATGAAAATAGCCATCAAAGGCGAATATACTTACACTGCAAGGAGTTCTGACCACTCCATTTTTAATGTTGAAAGCTGCACTGGAAACATCCGAGAATGTGATCTTCTTCGGATGATCTGGATCGCAGTCGGGATCCGTCGGTAGAACATCCACTAAACCAATCATCTTTTTAGAAAATTATGAAGATGTAGAAAAAAAGACTTCTGGAGGACCTCATTATATTGTCACTTTGTAAAATTCGTCTATGTGTAAAGATGGTCGTAGACTGGAGGAAAAATACGTGACTTATGACTTATGTACATATGTCTAAATAATTTTTTGAGGAAGTGAGTGAATCGTGCAAAGAATGTGCAGTCGCTGGGTCGGCTCTTTCTTCTTGCCCATGTAAACTCGTGGAACAATCCCATGATAATAACAGACCGGTAGCAAACTAATCTGTTGAGGACGGAAGCCTAGTTTTTTCTTTAGATCAGCTACAAAAATCACCAAAACTGCAAATTTCAAAAGTGTTTCAAAACCAACTGTTTATTCTTCTTTTTTTTTGATAGGCTTATACGAGGTTTCAAGTCGAGTGTCAACAGAAATTGTTATTTCTGTTCTCTTGATGAGCAAGTATAAGGTTGTTATTTCATTCTTCACTTATGAGAAAGCTGTCTTGACGGATTTCGCTTTCCTTCTAGCCTGAAAAGTCAGCTTGAGCGCAATCTACCCCAGCCAAACGCCTCCGTAGCCGAATAGAGAAAATACTAAACCAAGATTTCAACCACATTGAACACAGAATAGCTTTTTCGCATCCATGGGTTTTCATGAGTAAGTTACGTAGAGAACAACCACAGAGAATTCACATGAAAGCTTAGTGTGCCTCTCACACTAAAATATCACTCTTAGATGCTGTGTGGGAGCACATGTGATTGCGATGCATTCCTCCTTGCGGTTCACTTTCGGATTCTTGGAATTTATCGAGAACGCTTCGAGAGTTTTTCGCGAAGGTATATGCACAATACTTCTATCCCAAAATCTTCCCCATTATGTTTTTGTGGCCTATACGAGCTCAGTGGAGTATATGGCTCAACTTTAAGTTCACCGACTAGGTGTTCCTTAATACGGACGCGGAGTGGTACCTACTCGTTTCGCCAATGTGTTCTTCCTCGGACGCTTTAGAAGAAATCAGTTGAACCGTACTGGAACTCATTCATCACCATGTGCACCGTTAGGGCATATTTTACAATTTCGTCTTCTATAAAAAAGGTCATATAAGCAGTTGGGAGCCAGCTGACGTCTTAGAATGCTCAGTGGTATTTCAGTTGCTGTTATCGATTTCTCTGGACCGGTCCACCTCAATCAGCGTTTTACGGCTGCACTTATTTCGTTTGAAATGAACAGCACGTAAACGGGGCCTTATGATGGCTAACGTTGTCGTTTGGGGGCTTGGTTTTCCTTTCCACCTATACAGAGGTGCTGCCATTTCGTAAGCCCTCTAAATGACCGTTCCAATTTCCGGAATTCATTTTTCCGCTCTTTTCCTGTACACACTCTGTTGGCTGTTCGAAACACGTTTCCCACCCTTTTTGCGTATGAGGGACGACGAATTTAAACCAGTATGTTTTTACAACATGGCTTTCGACAACACTTCGTAATGTAGCCGTTTTCGGACAGGTTAATTTGAACGCTGAGGAATGGAGGCCAGTTTTCTTTCGGTTTCTCTCCGGGAAACGTAACGCACTCTGACAGTTCATTCAATAACCCAAAATATTTGTCCATATCCTTTTGCGTTGAGCAAATGACGAAACAGTCATCTGTATATCTACGGTCGAGTAATGGCCAGAGATCGATTTCTGGTGCTTCCACTTTAGAAATAAATCCAATGGCAAGGCTTGGTGCCAGAGTGTGTCCCTTTGGCAACTGTCCCCCAAAAATATTTCTTATCCGGAGGAATGAATCTTCGCAGTCTCATTGAACACAAGGCGGTGGAAAAGCAAAGTGACATCATGCAGTTGTTCTCTTTTATAAAAGATGTTCCTCGATCTTTTGATATCAAAATATCTTCAGTTGACGGCGCAAGAGCGCACAATGTCAGGTTGAAACTAGCTGACATCTAGTAAGGCAATATTTTTGCGGCGACTTCAAATCAATTTTCGGAGTATGAGTGATTAATATCTCCCTGTGTGTTCCTAAGCTTATACAAGATTGTTAAAGGGCAAAGGATAGAGCATGCTCGACAGAGCCGGTGCAGCGATCTCACAGACATTTCTGGAGCCACCACCCAAATTTTGGCGACGGATGAGTTAGTGAGACTGAGGCGGGATCGAACCAACGACCACGTATTAGTTGAAGAGCACCATTAACCAGCTAACTAGCAAATACTTCACTAGTTTTTTTTTAAATAAAATTTCACCGTGGGTAACGGTTCTGACACCTTCGCCTTCTTTACAACTGCATGATAAAAGTCCAGTGTCCAGAGTCGAGCGCACTTTTGTGATCTGGGTCTTCGTAGTCATAGTAAGTCGACTTTACTGGAATAATGAAGATGCCGAATTATTGATCACAGCAAAGTTTCGTAGCAGCCTTATGCAAGCCTGCTGATAAATTAGATTCCATGGCTAAGTGAAAATTTGCATGAAAACGAAGCCAGCGGTTTTTTTTTGCATCAGAGATTACCGATATTTGGTCGAATGGTGATTTAAAGCTTGGTGAGCATCGCGAATTTTCTGGCTTGTAAAAACTTAGGCGTGGTCGCTGATTACATCGCCGCCTTGCCGACATCGACTTGACAAAAAAGTGCTCATAACCTTTTTTTGGTGCAGATTCGGTTTGACGAGTATTTTAGGCTCATAATAGATTCTTATATAAAAGGATAATAAAGGATAAAGCTCTCGGCGTTGATCAATCCCTCAGTGATGCGCCATGCACTCGACTTCATTAAGTATCGTTGGTGGTTGAATGCATATCTGGCCTTTACAATGACTCGCGGTGACTTACTGATGTATCGAGTCAGTGCTGCTTTCCTCCCAGACAAGTCTAGTACTAATTTGCTGATCCTGGAGGGATGGAAGGCTTGGTGGGCCACGAGCGCGGGGATCGATTCCACGTGTCTGTCTCAGTGGCGCCTCCAACTACTGCGCCACACGCGCTCTTCATTACATTTTTCTTACGTAAGTTATTTGAGCCTTTTCCATCTTTTTCGGCTCAAGAGCCTGAAATACAAACAAGGGAAGATTAATCAGTGAGAAGAAAATGAAGAGCATAAAAATGTTGTGAAAATGCTCTGAAAATGATGAAAAGCATTGTGGACTTAAGGCTTGCTTCGAAATAAACTTTGAACTTTCAAGGTACGAAAATCATCAAAACCAGGTCAAATCGTTTGAACTGAGAGTGTTCTAGTTGTCGTTCGATCAGAAAACCACACGTTCTTCCTAATCTTGTTGCGTCAACCTTGCCTTTCAATTATCTAGTAGGAACATGAAGGATTATCGATAGGAATAAAGATTGTAACCAAGAGGAAATAATTATTGATCAAAATGCAAAAAAATCAAATTTAGGATAGATTTTGCTGCACTCACAATCGCACTCCTTTCCAACAGCACCATTTTTTTCGTCTTCGTGGTCCACAGAATCAATCTTTTCGAGAATTTCCTCATTCATCTTTCGTATCTAAAACCTTGCATTTCAGAAACGTCGAACTTCCGTTTATTTTTTTTCACCAGAAAATCCTTCCCAGTAACGAGTGGTTTCCAGAAACATTGCAAAACTGTAATTTCGACCCTGTTTTATCCAAACCCATGCGCTTTGGAAAAATTGATCTCTAGGGCTTTTCCTGCGACTGGGTGCAGGCGACACTCATTTATGCAGATTTACAAGATCCTCAGCTACGTCTAGGTTTATTAAGAAAAGTGTTGTGTTTTACCTCTGTTTGCTCAAGTCATCAGAAACGTTTTATTAGGCGGCGAAATTTAAAAAAAAAAAACTGAACACAGACGAAAAGCGCTCTGGCACGGCTTTTTTCCTTCGAATATCATATATGTTTTATGGTTACATACAATTGCTTTCACGCATTTTTGTCTTTGTAGTGAAAAGTTGAAAGGATAAAGCTCTCGGCGTTGATCAATTCCTCAGGGATGTACCATGCATTCGACTGCATTAAACATTGTTGGACGTGTTTGAACGCATATCTGGCCTTTACAAAGACTCCCGATGTATCGAGCTAGTGTTGTTATCCTCTCAGACAAGTCTAGTACCAATTTGTCGACCCCGGAAGGATAGAAGGCTAGGTGAACCACGGACGCAGGGATCAATTCTACTTGTGTGCCGCAGGAGGCCTTGGACCAAGCGCTACACGCGCCTATCTTTCTAGTATGAATTGTATTCTACATAGGATCTTCTTTTAGAGCAATTTATTCCATTATTTTAAATTCTGAAAAAACTTCTGATGTCGCGACAATTCGTTTTGTGGCCATATAATGCATTTTTCAAGAGCGTAATAAATAAATGGAAAAAACTGCAGAATGTGGATATAAATACATTAATTCTCCTTAATAACTCAAAAGACCGGCTTTCTGTAAGCCTCCGCATGGATGGTTGATATATTTATTTATATGATTCTGTGAACTGATCTTCTTAAGCTGATGCGAGGTTGGTGTAGGTCTTCGTTGTCGTTGTCGTTGTTGCTGTCGTTGCTGTTAGTGCTGTTTGTTGATGGCGGACGTTTCGGCGTTTTCGCCTTCCTCAGATCCGTGCTGTTATGTGTGGGACTCAGTTCACTCAAACCACTCAGTGGGTGAAATCGCCGAAACGTTTGCAACCAACCAGCAACACCAACAGTAACGAAAACAACAACAACAACGATAACGAAGACCCATGCCAACCTTGCATTGGCTCAACAAGATCAATTTATAGGATCATATGAATAAATATTAATTCTTTTTGTATTTTCAAGTCAAAGGGTAAGGCTACACTGATACTAAACAGAGAAAAAACCAACTTTGGTACAGTGATATCATTGTTAATATTATTACTATTCATAAGTAATATGGTGCAAAAAGTACAATGATCAGACTTGTCATGCAATTCATGCGTGGTCATTCCATACTCTTGCTAAAAATTGGAGAAGTTCTCGCCGATACTGGAGAGCCAGACATTGGTTGTGTGTGGTGAACATGTGGGGAGTTCTACTAGGGCTTGCAGCTGAACCCACATGCAAATCGGAAGACTTTATGGATATCCGGAACAACGAACCGGCTGAAAAGTGCTTGGATCCACATAGAGGAAGCCTGGTTATTTAAATAAATGCAATAAGGAAGCAAAAGCCATATCAGTTTTGTGCATTTGTACGAATAGTAGTGTTGACCTAACCTTTTTGTTGTATTCGATTCCATCGTGTACATCACTGGTGGTGCGTTTTCTTTCAGACTTCACTCTATTTTGCGGCGTTTTGTGAATGACCATTTCTAACCAGGAGAAACCGGGTAAAACTGCAAACACATTGCCACGAAATAACAAGAGATAACGAAACACTGATAAGCATCGATTTCTTGATACCGATAATCAACAACAATGTGTCGGAACGGAACTGTTAAAGTTACGCTTGCCAATAGAGCAGAAGTATAATGCTAGGAGTTGTGCAATACACTCTTAACTAGTGTTAGTTGTTAGATGGTTATGTAGTCCTAGGCAAGTTCTATAAGAATCTCTGCTGCGCTTCTTCCTTTTTGTTCTCGCTTGCTATCAGGGTGTTTAGAGCAAGATAGCTTTGTAGTATATGTAAACTTAGACATTTGCAAAATTCTGGACTGCATGTGTCTGCAGTGAAGAACGAACGCCGGTCTTTCACTTCACCTTTTTCCAAGCCTTATTTTATAGGTGCCGTCTGCAGTTACTCATCTGTGGAATTGATCTGGAGTGCACAAATCGTGATTGAATCCAGTTAAGCTAAAGTTACAGTATAAATCACAATATAATTACCCTTCATTTACTGGTTGGACCCGCATGGTGTGGTGGTGAATACGTTAGCTCTAGGGAAGTGTAATAGCGGGTTCGATCTCCATAGCAGACGCCTGAGGTTCGGAGTTTTGCAAATATCTCAGCATCATTGTAGTTGTATTTAACATCATACCCTGACATGAAAAAAGAGTGGGCGATAGATAAATAATATATATACTCCAGTCTTTTTCAAACTAAAATTTAAGAAAGTACTGGTGCAACAGAATTCTAAAAAAAAGATTTTTTCTAAGAAACACGGAAGGTTCCTGAATGAACACCTTGACGTATTCCGCTACATCCAATGCCTTTCTGGAAGATACCTCGCTCATTCAATCATTTCGCTGCACGAAAACCGAAGCTTCAAACAGATATAGGCGGAAAGGGACGACTTGCCGGCTTTCAAAAACCATATTTTCGTCGTAATAAAGTATAAGAGCTGCATTTTTTTTTTTCGGAGAAAATCATAGGTTGTAATGATCGTTATTTGACTTAAAAATGTTTGTGGCCTAACATATTTTTCAGGTGCGAAATGTCTAAATGAATCATTTTTGACACATATGAATTGATATCAATGCACGCCGCTACGAACATGATTAATAAAGAATTGAGTTTCTCTCATCAGTTCTATGCCAGTAGAAAAATATGGATGGCACCAAACGTGTAAAAATACACTTTTCGGACGGCAAGGATGGATACAATATTGATCACAAAAGTTTTAATTTGGTGGTAAAATACAACCCTTTTAATAAAAACTTCGTGGAATTGTATAAGTGAAGTTTCCGTTGGAATTCTTTCTTCTGCACCTGAACTGTGTGAGAAAATGAGAAGATTCTGGACGAAGCAGTCCTAAAACGAAACCAACAACTAGAACCGAGGCAAAAAGAAAAAAAGAAACGGAAAGAAAATGGCGAACGCTAATATTGAGAAAAACACTGTGCATAGAAGATAAGGGCAGCTTGTCAGAGAAAGGAATCTGTATGGAATATTTTCTTACATAAACGAGGCGCATTTTTGCTGCTGTTCTCGCAGCACGATAACTTCCGAAAGCTGCTTCAGTCTTGCAAATTTGTGGAAGGAGTATTATTTAATAGCACAGAGCTGTCTGGATGAGGCTAATGTGAAAAGGAAAGAAATATCGGTAGAAACGAGGGAGACCACGACGAAACATTGCAACCACACGATGGTTTCTTATCTGAGAATGTTCCTTTTGTCTGAGAGGGGGCGTCATCGTGTTTTTCGATATCGGGTAAAATTTCAGAATGTGATCGTATTTTGTTTATACCGTTGATCATTAAAACAGTGCATCCTGTTTAAAGATGTTTACTATAAGATAAAAATCACAAAAAAAGGAGAACGTACCTGACTGTTGGCCTTATGAAGCAAACATTTCGCTCATAATCTCGACTAGTAGCATGAGGACCAGAAGGACACAGTTAGGTACATTTGCTCAAGTCGGTGGACGTAACATGAAATATGCATGCAGCTGTACAACATGAAAATTTACGGAAAAATCTATAGAAAAACTACGTTGCGAACAATCAGTACTGATTGAGTTGAGTCGTACAGAAATCTGTGGAAATTTCTCATACAGAAATCTCTAAAATTTCTTTCATTGGAGCTCTTCTGTAAGCAGTAACTTCCAAGACCGACTTTCTATTAACCTCGGCATTGATCAAGTAATTCTTCGTATTTTTGTTGAGCAAACGCGAGGTGTTATTGTTATTCTTTATTCACAAATAAGCTGGCGTTTCGGCAGACTTCGCCTTCCTCAGAGACTGGAAAGGTCAAGTTGTCGTTTTCTTTGTTTGGTTATGGAGGCGTTTGGCAAAGTAGATCTCTGTCAACTTGACCTTTCCAGGCTCTGAGTAAGGCGAAGTCCGACGAAACGTCAGCTCATTTGTGAATAACGAATAATACTAACGCTTCTTCTATAAGCTTTCAAATAAATGCGGTTGTATATAAGTGAGAAAAAGAAACACAGTGGAAGTATCGAAAAAGAAAAATGTGTGGATAGCCTAGCGAAAGTGATCTCGTTCGTTAGACGGACGCAGCAACGTAACAAACCACGCCCCTTAACCCGCCGCAATCGGGAACCTGGTGCTGCACTTGTCATAGATGAGCTAACTCCATCTAACACACGTCATGTCGAAACACCATAACGCGTTTATCGCAGGTGTCCACGGTTCACCAGCACTCAACGACATTCGTGATAGAGATGAAAAAAAATCCTCAAGCGTGAGCCGAACCCACACCCAATAAAGTCCAAAAACTTTCATGGGTGGTGGATACGGAGAAACGAATCGAACACAGGAAGTGCTATGATTCGCACGGTGTGGCACCTATGATATCAGGTCGCGTAATTTCACCAGAATTACTCGTCGCCCCGTTGAGCTACGAATCAGAGAGTGCACGTAAATTTTCCACTTCTCGCTGATATGTGCAAGAGTAGCCCATATGTTTTGCTTGCTATGGGGCCCGTTGAGCATACCATCCTTCTTCTAGAATTTTTGTGAGAGACGTTGACTATTGAATCGGGGTTCTTCTAACAATACTTTGATATCTAGGGGAATCCAGTCACTAATGGCTCTTGTTGATCATTTGGCGCTTGCACGAATAATTTCCATAGCAAATCTTCTGCATTTCAGTTTATAGAATGGCATAATTGATTTTTCATCGTTGACAGGGATCGGAGCTTCGTAACTCATTTTCGCTTGCCCTTACATAGAGAGCAGAGCTCATGGAAGGGAAGGCAGGAGTTGATTGTGGATCTTCCATAGTATAGTGGACAGCATACGCTTCTATCACATGCGAGACCCGGGTTCAATTCCCGGGAGGGGGGAACATTTTTGGTTGCCGATTATGTGGCGTCTCATTTTCGCTTGCCATCGCCTAGAGAGCAGAGCTCATGGAAGGGAAGGCAGGATTCGACGGTGGATCCTCGGTAGTATAGTGGTTAGTATCCGCGTCTGTCACATGCGCGACCCGGGTTCAATTCTTGGCCAGAGGAAACATTGTTGGTTGCCGATTATGCAGCGTCTCATTTTCGTTTCTAATCGAATAGAGAGCAGAGCTCATGAAAGGGAAGACAGGAGTTTATGTTTGATCCTCTGTCACATGCAAGATCCGGGTTAATTCACGGCCGGGGAGAAAACATTTGTTTGCCGGTTACGTAGCGTCTCATTTTCGTTTCTAATCGAATAGAGAGCAGAGCTGATGGAAGGCAAGACAGAAGTTGACGATGGATCCTCGGTAGTATAGTGGTTGGTATCCGCGTCTGTCACATGCGAAACCCGGGTTCAACTCTTGGCCGGGGAGCACACTTTTGGCTGCCGATTATGCAGCGCCTCATTTTCGTTTCTCCTTGAATAGAGAGCAGAGCTCATGGAAAAGAAGACAGGAGTTGATGTTTGATCCTCTGTCACATGCAAGATGCGGGTTAATTCACGGCCGGGGAGAAAACATTTGTTTGCTGGTTATGAAGCGTCTCATTTTCGTTTCTAATTGAATAGAGAGCAGAGCTGATGAAAGGGAAGGCAGGAGTTGATGATGGATCCTCGGTAGTATAGCGGTTGGTATCCGCGTCTGTCACATGCAAGATCCGGGTTAATTCACGGCCGGGGAGAAAACATTTGTTTGCCGGTTATGTAGGGTCTCATTTTCGTTTCTAATCGAATAGAGAG
>MQTX01000190.1:805145-838551 GCA_009735665.1 Angiostrongylus cantonensis | reverse complement strand
TTGTCAAAACGTTGCAGAAAGACCACCGACCGATGATCAGAGTTCCTTAGTAAAAGCCTGAAACGAAGATATGATCCTCAATGAGTCCCAAGAGAGAGCAGAACCCACTGGGCTAGTCTTTTACACCACAGGGAAAAATTGAGGATTTAGTGGCGCCCGTTCGCGTCACTAGATGATCAGTGGGACTTTGGGTGATACAGGTGGCTGTCTTTTTAACAATTCAAAACATTCATTCATCTGCTTTTCTGTGGAACAGCCGATGAAGCAGTCGTCTAGGCATCGACAGCAGAGTAAGGGTCGGCAATCGAGAATGGGAGCTTTCACGTTGTACATGAAAGTCATGGTAAGGCTTGGTGCTGTTCGCCTTTTCACGATCAACCCTCTAATTTGTGAAAAACACCTTCGCGACCATCTAAAGGTGGAACAACTTTATCACTCGACGATTAACGAGACTAAGACGTTGCTTGAAAAAAGTCATTAGTTGTGGGATCAACGAGGCATGCACAAGCTTTTCCTTTTCGTTTTGTGCGAGCAACTCGAGGATAGCTTGGAGTCGTTCGACACTTTGTAAAGTGATGTAGCATCACCGATGACTCCATGGCACGTGTGTTGGTTGCACTGGATAAGGGTAAAGCTTAGAAATTATGCTATTCTATCTGTTATTCTGCCTATACCACTTATGATTAGAGATTGACAATGCTGATTGGTGTTCCATAGATCAAACCCGCTATGGGACACGTTTTGTTAAAAACTCGCTGAGAGAAGCGCAAACCAATGGCCTCAGTGGTGCATGTGTAGTACCCGAGGCCCGGAAAAGGTAACCGTAATTAGATCTGGTTTAGGGTCCAAATATGGCAAATATCTCAGCATCGTTGCGATCTGGAACACTATTCAGTGATCTAGGATGTGTGAATCATACGTATCTATAAATTTCGAATCCGGCGGCCTAAAAAATGTTCTTGAGCATGTGAACAAAAAAGGTGCTCATAAAAGTTGTTATATAGTGGTAAAGCATTCGAAAAAGCACTATTGCTGAAACATAAAACATAAAAATAAAGATGCGAATCCATTAATTTCCGAACAATTTCATGGATACGACGTTTAATAGTACCACTCCTCGCATGTACTTCTTTAGAAAGAAGCTATATCTTGATAAAGGATGAAGTTGTCCACCAAGGTGTTGTTGAAAAGTTTCCTCCTCGCACCTTTATCGGATCTTAACACTCGACGACAATCATGTCCTCATTCCATTCAAGTTCGGCTTGCGATGAACAACAACTCTGAGCAAAACGAATTCGGCAAAAGTTGTCAGCTAGGGTTTCTACACCCTGGTGTGGAAAAAAAATGAGTTTTGTTCAAAGAACTGCCGGCGAGTAAGGAAGGGTAGAATGAGAGAGGCTTTGTTGAAAATCTTTTTGAACAATCGGCGGATCAGATTTTTGAGAAGTTCTCTAAGTATGTTGTATTCATTGGAATGCGATACACTAGCTCTTCTTAAAATAAGCAGAGTTGATGGCGAATAGGAAACTAGTGCTAACTGAAGAGAGCGACGCCAAGGATGGTCCTCGAAGAGGGAAACACGTGCTTTAAAGGCTACATGCGTGGCATGCTAACTATTATACATCTAACCCCGTAACAAAAACACGGTGTGAAGAAAACCTGTGTGAACAACGATCACGGAAGACGAAATGGCTGAACTATTTCCAAAAAGCGCAGTCGTGTGTCCATTTAGTTATCCATGTTTTCTATGCTCGCCATAATTCCTTTATTGTTAATAATACACTGTTAATAACATATCATCATATAACAACTATCATCAATCCAAGTAAAATACAACAAGAAGAAGCTTAAAAATTGCGTTCATAAACATTGATGGTTTTCACTCGAATGTTCGTCCGCGATTTCACAACGGTTGTGGGGGGCAGCAGTCGCTGTTTACAATCAAAAAATTGGCGGCGATATGTTCTGAATGAAGAAAATTACTCAAAGTACATGTTGGCTACCTTAAAGCAAAGCAATTCTAAACAAAACACTCTTTATATGAAGGGCGGTAGAAACGCATTACAGTCTTCCTCAACCTCTGCACACGTTATGCACACCTTGTTTTAGTAATACATCACGTAGTTGCTTCACCTATCCCCGTGGATTTTCCAAAGTCTATGGTAAGCATTGATTCCATTACATGTTTTCAGACACTGCATCTTAGCGTTTTCTATCGCTTTTAGCACGCCTGGTTGATTTCATATTTTTGCGGCTGCCCAGTATTTCAGAATATTTCTAGTGCTATAACTTCAATGATGCTGAGATATTTGCAAAACACCGGACCACAGGAACGCGCTATTGGTGGTGAACGCGTTACTCCCAGGAAAGGATAATAGAGCGTTCGTTCGCCACCGCATACATCTGTGGTCCGGAGTTTTGCAAATATCTCAGCAACATTGAAGTTATATTTCGCAATATACCCTGCTATTAAAAAAGAGTAGGCATTAAATAATAAGTTAAAATTGTGATTATTTCTAGGACTGCCTATATCGCATACTGATCAGCGATTTAAAGACGTAGTAGGATTCACCTACTGCAGATACTCATCATACACATCATCGTTCACCTGGGAAATCAATTATTCTCGTTTTCCATCGTTTTTCTATTACAATCCACGTAGCTTGAATTAGTATTTGCACGACATTTTATAACTTCACCGTCCTTCCTTAATACGCAGCCGTAACTATTCTCTTCCATAGTGATGCCACAACAGCGGTGACGACTTATTTCACGTGGTGAGTGTGTGCAGCTACAACGACTTCGCAACACATCCTATATCACCCGCCGTCCTCCTAATCATGGAAAGAATCAACCAAGTACTGCTAAATCTTCTATTCCTTCTTTTAGTGTGCAAGAGTATCCCAATAGGAAGAAAGACATGATGCTCGCGGTATCGACTCGCTGAGCATCATGTCTTTCTTCCAGGTTTTTTCGAAGGAAACTCTAACCTCAGGACGGCCGTTCATCTTACAGCACCTTTGACATCTCGAAAAATTTAGTCACTAACAACTGTTGTCCATCGGTCATCGTTTGTACGCAGTACGCGTCGAGTCTACATTCTCTTCCACACCTTGTCGTACAGAGCGCCGTCTGTCTCCTGATCGCTGATATAGACCGGAGGCTCAAATTCTTTCTTTTAATAGTACCCAGGATCGAGTTTCTATTAACCTCAGCATTGGATTATGAATTCATCGTTTTCTCTCTCAGCAATCGTGAGGTTGTTAAACAGCATATGTTTACTTCCATACAATAACACACATAAAACACAATCGTAGTTGACGTTTCGGCAGAATCGCCTTCTTGAGAGCCTGGAAGGGTACACTAATACGCAACTTACTAGGCCAAATGCTTCAATAGCACAAATAGAAAGGTGAAAATCTGAGCGATAATTACAAGATTTACGGGTTCTCGAAAAAACCCATCGCTTTTTTTTACCTGTTCTGCACCGAGGAATAACAGCCGCTCATAGTCGCATATGGCTGACGACTGCAACACCCCCTCCCCCCTCAACGATCGATGTGTACGTAAGGGGCGAGATCACGCGTGATCTCGGGACATTCCTCCCTGCTATTTATTGTGGGTTTTTTAGTATTTATCCAAAAAGCCTCGAGGAGTTTGCGCGTTTGTGTTTTAGTATCCCGTGCGAGGATAGCGACTTTTACATCAAAATCGTCTCCGCTATGCTTTTGTATCCTATGCGTGCCTAGTGGCGTGCCTTGTCTTGCTTTTCGTTTGCCATCTAGGTGTTCTTTTGTGCGGATACCTGAAGGTTTGCCCGTTTCGCCAATATATTCGTATCCGCAAGTACCACAAGAGATCAGGTATATCGTACCTGAACTCATGCAGTCACCGTTTCTGCCATAAGGACAGATTACGCAATTTTGTGCTTCACATAGGCGGTCACATGAAACATGTTTCTCACAAGGGCTTCCTTTGTTTGAGAAGGGTGGGAAGAAGGGGAATGAATTAGGATTCTTTTGTTACTTGGTTTTTGGTACCACTATGTCATGTATCCGCTACTCGATAAGTTAATTTGAACGTTTAAAAACGGGAGCCAATCGCCTTTCGTTTTCTCTCGGGGGAACTTGACGTACTCTAACTGCTCGTTCAATAATTCGAAGCATTCGTCCATTTTCTGTGTAGAGAAACGACAAAACAATCATCTGTATATCTGCAGTAGAGTAACGGCCGGAGACCGAGAACGGGTTCTTCCACTCTATACATAAACGCAATGGCAAGGCTTGGTGCCAGTCGCTGTCCCATTGTCAACCCCCTTATTTGCGCGTGGTATTTTCCAGATCATCTAAATATCGAGCAGTTTAGGCACCCCTTTAAGAGAGCCATGAGCCGCTGGATGGACAAGCCATGCATTTTTATTTTTCCTTCATGTCCAACAAGAAGTTCGTGGATGGCTTGCATTGCGGAGTCATTCGATACGCTGGTGTACAGCGCGATAACGTCGAACGACTCCATCACGTACGCGTTATTAGGAAACGCGTTACGTAGACGTACGAGGAACATCTGGGTGTTCGTGAGGTGGGCTGGAATGTGGTTAAGCAACTGAGTAAGTATTAGGCTTAAGAACCAGGTTATTCTATCCATTGGCCCTTCTACACAGCTGATGATGGGTCTAACCTTGAATGATTATGGATTGGTTGACGCAACATCATCAGAAGATACCAACTTATGTGTTTTAATGAGTAGGTACAAGATGCGACATGTTGGTTTATTATTCTTAAGGTGTGAAATAACCGATGATTTTAAACCTGCAGCCTTTGCCACGCTTAGTTCGTAACCGCTTGTATGACCGTCTGTGTGAAACACAAAATTGCGTAATCTGCCCTTATGGCAGAGACGGTGACTGCATGAGTTCAGGTGCGATATTCCTTATCTCTTGTGGTACTTGCGGAGACGAATGTATTGGCGTAACGGGCAGACCTTTATGTATCCGCATAAAAGAACACCTAGATGGCAAACGAAAAGCAAGATAAGGCACGCCACTAGGCACGCATAGGATACAAAAGCATAGCGGAGACGATTTTGATGTAAAAGTCGCTTTTCTCGCACAGGATGCTAAAACACCAACTCGCAAACTTCTCGAGGCTTTTTGGATAAACGCCAAAAATCCTGAATAGCAGGGAGGAATGTCCCGAGATCACGTGTGATCTCGCCCTTTACCTTCGCATCGATCGTTGACCGGGTGTGCTGCAGTCGTCAGCCATATGCGACTCTGAGCGGCTATTCTTCCTCGGTGGAGGACAGATGATAAAAGCGGTGGGTTTTTTCGAGAACCCGTAGATCTTGTAATTATCGCTCAGATTTTCATCTTTCTGTTTGTGCTGTTGAAGTGTTTGACCCAGTAAGTTGCGTATTAGTGTACCCTTCGAGGCTCTAAAGAAGGCGATTCTGCCGAAACGTCAGCTACGATTGTGTTGTATGTGTGTTATTGCATGGAAGTAAACGTATGCTGTTTAACAACCTCACGATTGCTGAGAGAGAAAACGACGAATTCTTTCTTTTACTCGTGTGAGACAGGATACTTCCAGCATCGTCCTTTCGAGTACGCGTTCAATAGAGCTGAGTGATCTTTCATCCTGCTTACGTTGCGACAAGGTTTCTGCCGCATGCGTCAAGGCAGATAGAGTAGTGGAGGCGAAGAGGTGGACATGGAGTCGGGTGTTCTTTGTTCTTTTAGCTACATCCTCGATACTCTTGAAGGCTTCCTACGCCGCTCGTTTCCTCCTGCTTAACGCTACAGCTAAGTCGTTTATCACTTCGACCTCCCCACCTACATAGAAGTAGCTCAAACATTTGGAGAAAGTTATTCCGTTGAGCATAAATTTGGCATACAAAACCAATCCGTTTCCCGACAAAATGGTTTTTGTGATATAAAATCAAAGACTTATCTTCTCACAGCTTGTGGTACACTTGAAGACGACTATGTCAGCTTTTTTCTAATGCTCGCTTTTTTATTTGCTAATTTCTGCTCCTACTTTTTGTGTTCTTTCTTTGATAAGCTTACACGAGGTTGATAACAATCTTTATTTTCGGCTAACGTTTCGATGGTACGCCTTCATCAGAGTCGATGAGGTCCGTGTGGACAGTCCACAGTTCTTTGTGCTTTCGTGGTGGCATCTTCGTCGCGCATTCTTCCTGCTTTCCGTTTTCTGCATACATTCCGTGTTTTTCTCCGTTCTCCCGGCATTTTTAGAATATTTTCTCAACCTCCGAATCCAGCCGTGGAGCAGTGCTTTGATAACCGTTTTCGTAACATATAATGAGATTAAGCCGGTACTTTCTTGTTATTTTTATATTCTACTGTTCTAAGTAGCATGCCTCCTCCATTCCATAATGCCCGCAAATGATACCTTGAGAAAGACATAGCATCGGTTTTAAGCAAGGCTTTAGGAAAGCAAGAATACAGCATATCCATTAACTTAGCGCGGGAATAAGCCAAGTCAAGTATTCAAATCAATAACTACAAAAAAGTTATAATAGACAATAAATAATAAATACAACGGAACGATTCCAAGTATCGTTTGAAATAACCGCAGCTAAAGAAGTGCTAAAAAGCAATGCGTTGAATTGTACCTGTTTGTTATTAGTAATGAAATAGGTGTTGCACCAAAACGGAAAATGACGAGGGAATTAATGATGTGAGTGTAGTGAGCGGAATTTGAAAGTGGAAAAAACCATAAATAAAGCAAGATTCCTGACAACGAAAATATCTGGAAGGAGTGCAACAAGAGCGGCAGTTCGACGCGGGCACATTGGATGAGTTGTCGCTGGAACGTGTGACGTTAAAGAAAGCGCTCAATTTTCACCGAAATTGCCTCTCTCAACGAATCTTGTAGAGTAATGAACGAGTAAAAAAATGTACTAAAAAATGTACTAAAAAAAACTAAATGTATAAAGCAGAATTAACATACGTTGCACAGCAGAAAGGTGACGATGATAAGGTAGATGATAAAACTTGCAATGCACACAAATTCACCTAAGTAGAAGTCCATAGAGCGCAGTAGGATCGCATTTAATGTATCGTCTGCAAGGAAATCAAGATTACACGATGTTCACTAAGGTTTTAAGTGTTCTTCATCGAACGTTTCAGCGAAGCCACAGTGGAATTCCTGGCAACCTGACATGCTTGGTTTGCATTAAGTGTATCAAAATAAGACAGAAGAAAATAAAAAACTAGGTGGCTTACTTTTTTAGGAGTCGAGAATCTACGCTAATCATCTGTATCACCGGTAATGTATCAGTCGAGAATCTGTATTGATCGTCGAATAACTGGAGCGGGCGTCAGTAAACCTTCCATCTTCCCCTGTATCGTGTAAGAGTAGCCCAGTGGGTCCTGCTCGCTCTAGGGACTCATCCAGCATCATCTCCATCTCGTCCATCTTTCTTCTAGTTTCTTCGTTTAAAACTCTGACAGAAGGGTCTTTTACACTCTTGGCATACTTCAATAAGCCTCGTTTTCGTGTGGATATGGTCCATCGTACTAAACACTTTTCGAAACCCTGCTTGCCGACATAGCTGTCCTTGGACCAGTGTTCTGTTAATCCTGTTTAAGATGAATCGAGCAAAAGGTTGTAGAGGAAAGACAGCAAGAAGATTGGGCGATAGTTGCCTATATCGTGGAGGTCACCCTTCTTGAACAATAACATGATCTTGCTGGTCTTCCACTTCCACTGTCATTGTCTTTTCTGTAGAACTTCTCCAAGTCCACATGGAACGCTTTGATTTCTTCGCCGTCATAGTTTGATGTCGGTGCGTAAACGACGAAGATTCGCAAAGCCGGTATTGATCGGCAGCTTTTTAATTGTAAACAACCGATTCGGGTTGTAAGGTTTTCGAATTAATCGATATTCATGGACAAATTCGTGATGAAGAGAACGCCATCGCCGCCGATTCATCTATTGTCGCATATTCCAAGAAACACTTCTTTTCCGGTGTCATAGACGGCGTTGAATGGGTGGCATCTTGTCTCGGCCAGGCCGATGACGTCGTACCTCGTCCTCCTTGCTTGCATGAGCAAGTCTTCTATTAAAGACTCGGATGCAAGTGTACGTGCATTGTAGGTACAGACCGTCACCATAGTTCTTCGTGATCCATGCAGCTTCCTTTCGTCCTGAAATTTTGGCAGCCTCTCCGTACTCGTCTTACCCAACGCTCCGAACGAGTTTGGGGGTCTTTTGGGGTCAGGAGAATGAGTCCCGTCTTTCTTTTTACTGTATTTAGCACCCTAATACCCACGTATAGCTTGCTGGGCTCTAAACTTGGGGCTGGGTATACTCACGGGTAGCTTGCCAGACTCTCCCAGAGTGGACATGGAGCTTATTTGTTGGAGGCGACTCCTAACCGCCTCCCAAATACTTCCCTGCCACTTGATTGCAGGCTTTTAGCCGAATTGACTGGTAGAATACAATCCGCATAAAGCGAGAACGCACCCACTTATGCATGCATGAATACGGCTAGCAAATACGGAAAGTATGTGCAAAGTCGGCGGAGCAGAAACAGGGAGTCCATCCCCTGGATCCACCTGCGTCTCAGGGAAGCAAAGGTCGCTTTTGGTCCGCGATTAACCCCCTCTCAGCCACCAGGGGAAGCGCCACGTAGCCTCGTGAATAACCTGCTCGAGATCTGTCATATGAGGGAATCCGTGGGTTTACGCTAATAATGAGCTTAAGCATAACCTAACACTGTTATCGAACCCACTTGTAAAATAGAATGTTGGAACAGATGGGTCCCATAGCGATTGAATTTCTCCGGAAATGCAAATAACGCCATTCAATGCACCAAAGAGGCAGCACAAAAACAAAGTTATCTGAATAAAATTACAGTAATCTAAGAATCGGTTCTCAAGTTATTGAATATATTAAATAAGTAAAACAAATTCAACATGGCAGCTTCTGGATTATCGTACCGTCGTTTTCCTATAATCAAATACAAAATCCATCTTCTTGGGGAGGATCACTGCGATGAACCGATTTACAGAGAGGATGAGCATTATTGGATATTCGACGGCGTAGGATGCTTGGAAAGCTGCACCCAATAACTGAATTGCTTCTATTGAAAGAAAGTAATCTTGCGGCAGACTCCATTCCAAAAAGTTATTTGGTGTTTTTTGTGCTTTCGCTTATCTTAACTTGAATGCTTAGGCGGCCCGTCTTCGCTGCTTGTGCGGACCCCAGCATAATTTCTATTTTTCCGAGCTTTTTCGGTTTAGCCACTCTGGTTCCTTGAAGTCTCGAGAGCGGCCTTTCTAAAGTCTTTCCCAGGTTGTCACCACCAAAGGTAATCGCCACTCTGTGGCTCAGCAGGAGATTTGCCACCATGCGACCAGTTTCACACTAGGGGGGTGGTGGATCCTGGTGTTTCTTTACTCTAAGCTACCGATGGATGTGCCGGAGTCCTCCTCACCTTGCGATACCCTACCAGAAAATGAATTTCTCCGCTTTGCATCGCTGCTCGACACTCAGGAATATCTCCCAGCCACGATGAAGCGGTAAACCGTTGGCGGGCTTTAGCTTATCAATTTTAGGAACTACTGAAAAAGATGAAAGTGGAATGCAACGCTCACCCAATTTTTTCTCAGGAGAAAATTTTAGGACTGACAGCTATCAAATGAGATACACTAAGAAGTGAGTTATTCACGTTTTCCCACTGAACTTGGACTTTAAATATTAAATTCGACTTCAAGAGAAAGTAAAAAAGGGATCAAAACATGCATAATCCATGGTTTTCTATAACTTAGGTGCAGAGAACTTTGCCGCGAATTCAGAACGGCGTACTGCCGGAGAAGCTTACCATATTCGTCGTTGGATGAATAACAGGAGGGCGGAGTGTGGCAGCCACAGCAGCAACTTGAACTCCGCAATTCACTGTGTCGGCAGCCGAACCAAAGAAGATGAGACGATAGGCCGAATGAATCCATAGCAATTTGGATCGCCGTATAACCTGCAGATTCTGTGATACACAGTGGAAAGTTTCATGAAGCACGTGTAGGATGAGCTTATGTAATTATTTAGTGTCGTTCTTAAAAAGCCTTACCTCACAAAATTAGGTAACAATTAGCATTTCCTTACCAGCATCATCTGCAAATTCAATAGCAAGAGAGTTGAGCCCAAGAATATGTAGAAGATGAAAAAGTAGTAGTGAAATAAATATTCGTACTCGTCCATTTTTGCTAAAATAGAGTGCCTTACTTCACTGTTTTCTACAGGTACGTCAGCACACCGTGGTGCTCTGACGAAATAATACCAAAAATGCTTGCAAGAAAATAAAGCAATGAATTTTGGATTTTCGTAGAAAGAAAAAATACGAGCACAATGGTGCGTCAGTGGTCGGAGGCGCCACTGCGACACGCACGTGGAATCGATCCCTGCGCCCATGGCCCACCAAGCCTTCTATCCCTCCGGGATCGGCAAATTGGTACCAGACTTGTCTGAGAAGATAGCAGCACTGGCATGATACATCGGTAGGCTACATTGAGTCATTTTAATATAGTCCAGATATGCATTCAATCACCTCTAACGATACTTAATGAGGTCGAATGCATGACGCATCCCTCAGGGATTGATCAACGCCGAGAGCTTTAACCTTTGAGCTTTACGTTCCATCCGTAATAGGAGTTTTGAGAGAAGAAACTGGAGTCAATGCTTAGAGCGAGGTCCTGGGAAGTGTCTCAGTTATTGCAATCTAACAGAACCGCGAGCATGGATCGTTTTTTGAAGGCTATAAATAATACGCAGGATCGACTTTCTATTAGCCTCGGCATCGGATTATGAATTCGTTTTTCAGAGCCGCTTTTCTTTCACCTGTCTTTTCACTGAAGGAGGCGATTCTGCCTTGACGTCAGCTGTGCTAATGTATGGGAGTAAACGTATGCTGTTTAACAACCTCGCGATTTCTATAAAATAAATTATACTGGAAAAACAAGTGGGAATGATGCAGCTGCCAATATGGAAAGTACACGTGAATGTGGTACAACAACTTGCAAAGAAATTATGTGAATTTGATTGAGAAGTGGTAGAGAATATTCGGTATCTTGTGAAAATATTTTCTACAATCAGCTTTTCTCATCATTGTGTAATATATATGTATGGTATTTGTATCTCCTTCTTGTCGTTTTCATGTTTTTGATTCCCGCCGAAAAGTAGGCAAAAAGCTAAACGGGAATATTTCCTGTCATCACAAGAGACAAAAAAAGGCATTTGTGAAAAATTACAAACAATGAGACAACGTTATCTACTACATTTCTTGTTTGTTAAGAAAAAATCCGCAGAAAAGTAGGTTGTGGGCGTGAAAGCACTTCAGAAGCTTTCCGTGCATGCCCTTCTTTTCAAGTGAGGTACCACATCAGCCATCGGTAGAGTAACTTATGGAAGAAGTGTGAGACCCGACTTTGTACAGCATACTCACCAATACTGGCCACCAGTTGGATCTGGAGAAAATCCGAACAACTTAACCTAACTAAAAAACGAACTAATCTGAGAACATTATGGGCGAAAAAAACCTTTGCAAAAGTGCACCAATTTGTTAACTTAGAGGGAGGATAGACTAAATAAGTCTGGAAACGGTATACCGTACATTAATTGGTCCAATAGAACAATCCATTTTAAAAACGCTTACAGGACGGTAGCAGCGGAGCGTAGACAAGGGGAAAACTTGCATTATCATGAAACAGCCCAAAGAATTCATTTAATTAGCGAATCTTGATTTTTTCTTTTTTGCCTACTACAATTTTCATGCCAGGTTGTTATGCGAAATCAGCCACAACAATGAAGAGATATTCGCAAAACTTGGACCCCGGGCCAGATTGCACCACGATTCCCTTTCTGGGAGCTCGTGCATTACACCCTGCGCTACGGACACTTGCTCTATTTCATGCCGTTTCTCTCAGCTAGTTTTCCCTCTAGCAGTGCTATCAGCAATCACCTAAGTGTTAAGATTGTTATTTCGACTGCAGCCTCAGCTTAACTGGTTTCAATGCCGATGTAGGCTCTCGAGATCAATCCCGTTGTGGGTGATTGCTGATGGCACTGGCAGATAGAAAAATAGCTAGAGAAATCGTGATTCCATCTGTCCCGTAGTCTTTTTTTAAGTTTTACAAATATCTCAGCATCGTTGTGGTTTATTTCGCAGATGTTCATACCATCCATGTTAACTTATATTAGATTTCCAATGCAGTAAATTTACGCTCAACTTCATGAACACTTCATTTAGTTTTCTTTTTTCGAAGCCGCTGCACCGTTAAGATACCAATTCATCAATCCAGGGAAAACTTTGGTGTTTCGCTACAATTCAGCACTGTCCGGTGAACAAGCAGTGCTATACCGCTGGGTTTTAAATGAGGTGAAGAATAATGGTGGAGAATTTGAGCAACCATAACCGGACATGCTATCGAATTGTTGTTTCCTTTGTGAAATCGGTAAAGCGGCACATAAGAAACCATCCTTGCCTATGGAATACGCGGCATGTCAATAAGAAGTCACTGTTGCGGTCTTTGCAACAACCCGGCGATCTGCACCAGAATTTAGAAGAGATTGATGACGGGTCAATAAGGCTGATGTGAAAACTGGTAAATGCTAGAGCACAGTAGCACTAAGTTTTCCAATTCCGTATTTGTGGCAATAAACTTGAAGAAACGTCGAAGCATTTGAAATTTAGTACCGATAAGACCTTGATTACATTCGATACAAGCACTTTTATGGCTATGAGCTGGACACAGAATCCTATTAAAGAATATATAAAATAAAGAAGCCTTTAGCACGGCAGGTGAAATAACCCCATAGATCGATAATTTTTAATTTTTTTTGCAGCAGACTGTTTTAAAAGTCCAAACTACAAGATCTACTAGATGGGTCTAACCACATTATATCAAAGAGCACAACGTAAAGCTGCTAACCTTTTGAAATCCTAGCATTACGTGTGAAATAAGGCACTTGGCTTAATGAGATTTCAGCACGTCACGTGAAATAAGTCACCTGGCTTAATGAGATTTCAGCACAGCATGTGAAATAAGGCAGCTTCATAAAATTTTCATCACCCATCACCCATTGATCGTCCAGCAACTCAGCAGGCGCCAGTAAATCCTCCACTTTTCCCTGTACGTGCAAGAGTAGCCCAGTGGATTCTGCTGGCTCTAGGGACTAATCGAGCATCATATCTTTCTTCTAGGCTTTTCGTGAAGAACTCTGACCATCGGGTCAGTGGTCTTCCAGCAGTACGTTTGAAATCCCGAGGAATCCAGTCACTAACGACTCTTGTTCATCGGTTATCATTCATAAACTTTACGTGTCCGGGGCACCTTATCTTCAGCTGTTTGACGTACAGAACGGCATCTTTGATTTTTGATCGTTGACACAGGTCGGAGCTTCGGATCCCATCCCTTATTTGTGTGAAACGGGATACTCCTAGCATCGTCCTTTCGACTGCGCGTTCAATAACGCTGAGTAATTTTTCGCCTTGCTGAAGCAGCGACCAGGTCACTGACGCAAACATTAACGCAAGAAATACCGTTGAGTCGAAAAGGTGGGCACGGAGTCGGGTGTTCTTTGTCCTCTTTACTACATCTTCGACGTTCTTGAAAGCTCCCCATGCTGCTCATTTTCCTCTGCTCAGCTCTGGAGCTAAATCGTTCATCACATTGATTTCCCGACATAGATAGACACAACTGTAGCATTCGGTGATATTCCCTCCGTTGTGCGTGAATAGGGCAAACGGAACCAATCCATTCTTCAAGAACATCGCTTTAGTGAGATTTAGCCGAAGACCAATCTTTCCACTCGCCTTAACAAAGTCCGCAAGCATACGTTTTGCTTGGCTAATGTCTGGTGTTATAAGAATGATATCATCAGCAAAGCGAAAGTGATGTATCTGCCGACCATCGATTTTCACTCCCATATTATCCCATTCCAATGTTCGCATGACGTTCTGGAGGGTGGCTGTAAATAATTTTGGCGAGATTGTATCGCCCTGCCTAACTCCTCTCTTGACGTCAACGTTAATATCGTTGTAGAGTGGTGAAATCTTGATTGCGAAATTTTTGTACAGCTTACGAAGAATCTTTATGTGCTGAGTAGAGGCTCTTTGACTATCAAAGGCTTCGATGACTGCTTCTATCTCAATTAAATTATAGGTCTTCTCTAAGTTGATGAAAGTCAGACAGAGCGGACTTTTGTACTCTCGTGGTACTTCAATGAGCCTTGTTATCGTGTGAATGTAGTCCATCGCACTAAATCCTTTTCGAAACCCTTCCTGCTCACATGGCTGTCCTCCGTTCACTGTTCTGTCAAGCCTGTGTAAGATGATTGGAGTTTTTAGACAACAGACAGCAGACAGATTGGAAGATAGTTGCTGATATCGCATAGGTGACCCTTTTTGAACCTGCCTAACTCCTCTCTTGACGTCAACGTTAATATCGTTGTAGAGTGGTGAAATCTTGATTGCGAAATTTTTGTACAGCTTACGAAGAATCTTTATGTGCTGAGTAGAGACTCTTTGACTATCAAGGGCTTCGATGACCGCTTCTATCTCAATTAAATTATAGGTCTTCTCTAAGTCGATGAAAGTCAGACAGAGCGGACTTTTGTACTCTCGTGGTACTTCAATGAGCCTTGTTATCGTGTGAATGTAGTCCATCGCACTAAATCCTTTTCGAAACCCTTCCTGCTCACATGGCTGTCCTCCGTTCACTGTTCTGTCAAGCCTGTGTAAGATGATTGGAGTTTTTAGACAACAGACAGCAGACAGATTGGAAGATAGTTGCTGATATCGCATAGGTGACCCTTTTTGAACAATAACACGGGCTTGTTGGTCTTCCACTGAGTAGGGACCTTGCATTCAGACAGATAACGTGTGAAGAGCCGAGCCAGTGTGTTTACGAGGACTAGCGGAAGGTTCTTCAGATGTTCTGATTTTATCCTGCCGGATCTGGTGTTGTTCGATTTTTCACAGACGAAATGGCATGTCGGATTTTGGAAGGGAGAGCGGGTGGTACAACATTTCCATCCTTTTTTATTTCATATGACGGAAAGTGGACGCTGCTATCAAAGTGATCTGAGTAGTAATCGTGAACGATTTTCTCCACTGCCTTTCTGGACACTGTTATTGTTCCGTCTAGGCGTCGGAGTGCAGTCATCTTGGTCTTGTAATTGGAGAAGCTTCGGCGGACTTTGCGAATGCTTTTCTTGGCCTCTGCAGCTTCGACCATTACTGCTGTTCTTCTCCCTTTAAGATCTTCTTTTATCGCCTCTTTGCATTGTTTTACAATTTCGGACGTTAGCTCGCGGTTGCCTGCAGCTCGTGCGATTCTACGCTGGCGTATTAGCTCGAGAGTTTCTGGAAACAGACGTCTCTTGGTGTCTTTTCAACTCTCAGCTTTCATAGCGCTAATTTGAAGATGTTGAATGAGCCGATCGTATTCTTCGTCGATCCTGTCAACAATGGCATCTTTCCAACAGCCGACTAGTGGTTTGAATAAGTTCCTGTTTGAGGTGCTTCTGGCACTTCGGTTTTTGAAATTAACGGACTTTGCGAATGCTTTTCTTGGCCTCTGCAGCTTCGACCATTACTGCTGTTCTTCTCCCTTTAAGATCTTCTTTTATCGCCTCTTTGCATTGTTTTACAATTTCGGACGTTAGCTCGCGGTTGCCTGCAGCTCGTGCGATTCTACGCTGGCGTATTAGCTCGAGAGTTTCTGGAAACAGACGTCTCTTGGTGTCTTTTCAACTCTCAGCTTTCATAGCGCTAATTTGAAGATGTTGAATGAGCCGATCGTATTCTTCGTCGATCCTGTCAACAATGGCATCTTTCCAACAGCCGACTAGTGGTTTGAATAAGTTCCTGTTTGAGGTGCTTCTGGCACTTCGGTTTTTGAAATTAACGGCTTTCTCTCCTTTCCGCGAGAAATAGAATCTTGCACGAAGGAGAACGGTGGTGTGATCCCGTGTAAAATTTTGTGACAAAGGCAACATCATCTAAGCAAGACCATCTATTAACTATGATGTGGTCTATTTCCTTATGGTACTCTCCAATTGGAGACTTCCATGTTCAGTGTTGAGGGTGAGGCTTCTGGAATTGCGAGTTACCATGGATGGTCTTGGTCGCCATTATAAACTCAGGGAGCCGCTCATCCTGTTCGTTCCTTTCTAATCCATGGGTCACAATGTGACGTTCCTCAGACGATCTTCTTGGTATGATCGTGGCATTGAAATCTCCAATGGTGACCTTGAAGAATGTAGGGTCTTCTCTGTAGAACTTCTCCAAGTCCATGTAGAACGCTTCGACTTCTTCTTCGTCATAGTTTGATGTTGGCGCATAATCGACGGAGATTCTCAAGGCCGGTATTGATCGACATCTTTCTAATTGCAAACGACCGATTCGGGTTGTAAGGTGTTCGAATAAATCGATAAATTCATGGTCAAATTCGTACTGAGGAGAACGCCAACGCCGCCGATTCCTCTATTTTCGCATATTCCAAGAAACACTTCTTCTCCGGTGTCATAGACGGCGTTGAATGCGCCTCGTCTCGGCCAGGCCGATGACATAGCACCTTGTCCTTATTGCTTGCATGAGCAAGTCTTCTATTAAAGACTCGGATGCAAGTGTACGTGCATTATAGGTACAGACCATCACCATAGTTCTTCGTGATCCATGCAGCTTCCTTTGGTCCTGAAATTTTGGCAGCCTCTCCGTACTCGTCTTACCCAACGCTCCAAAATTGGGGGTCTTTCGGGGTCAGGAGAATGAGTCCCGTCTTTCTTTTTACTGTATTTAGCACCTTAATACTCACGTATAGCTTGCTGGGCTCTAAACTTGGGGCTGGGTATATTCACGGGTAGCTTGCCAGGCTCTCCCAGAGTGGACATGGAGCTTATTTGTTGGAGGCGACTCCTAACCGCCTCCCAAATGCTTCCCTGCCACTTGATTGCAGGCTTTTGGCCGAATTGACTGGTAGAATACAATCCGCATAAAGCGAGAATGCACCCACACACTCATTCATGAATACGCTTAAGAAATACAGAAAGTATGTGCCATATCGGCGCACCAGAAGCAAGAAGTCCATCCCCTGGATCCACCTGCGTCTCATGGAGGCAAAGGTCGCTTTTGGTCCTCTATTAACCCCCTATCCGCCACCTGGAGACGCGCCACGTAGCCTCGCAACTAACCGACCCGAGATCCCTCATATGAGAGATATCCGTGGAAATTTTTCATAAACATTAAAAAAGAATTGCCTCTCCCAGATCAATTCCTTTGATGGGTGATTGCTATTGGCACCGTTAAAGCAAAAATTGGCTGACAGAAAAGCAGAAAAGCGGCGTCATTGGTGTCGTAGATAGCACGTGGGCCCTCGTTGGAGTAATCGTGGCTTCGGAGCTACAAATTTCATTTTTCATTCCCGCTTGCTACGTTTTTTTTAGCAGGTTGCCATGTAAAACACAACAAAAATGATGCTGGAATATAAATTCCAACGACATCCCTGCTTCGAGACTGCGATTGCCGTTTCTGGTGCCTCAGGTATTGCCCACTGCATCACCTTGCCTTGCCTTTTTCCAACCAGTACTTCACCCTAGCGGTGCCATCAGCAAACATTCGTCATAGGAGTTATTTAGTATTTCAAAAATCTGGAACGCTTCTCTTTCCTGTTGTTTAAGTTTTGCACATATCTCAGCATCATTGTGATTGTATAAAGGTTTAGTCGCCCCCGTTCATGGTGATGTTGGGCAAAAACCGAACCGCTCCTGCTGTTAAAAAGTAGATATAACCACTGCTCTCATTCTACAAATTGCTTCCCAATATAAAGCTGTTTGGGTGCCAGAGTCCGACACCAAATACCAAACACCAAATATGATAAATGTGCTAACACAAGGCTGTTGCGAAAATCGTTAGCTCAGTTTTCTGGGAACAATGTTGATTATTTCTTCCGTAGTTCAATAGAATTTGGTGCTTAAGATCTCGTCAGTATGTTGAGAAAAATTGTAGAATATTTTGCGGCCTTTATCGCCTCATCGCGGCTGGAAAGTTTTCCTGGTTGCCGGACTGCTATGTAAAGCGGGGTAAATCGACACCCGGCAGGAACTCCCAAGCTGAGAAGGAGTCCGAAGTTTCCATCAGGCAGCCTAGCTAAAAGTAAGCAAATACTAGGATGCACCACCGTTCTAGTATCAAAGTCGCACGGTGGCAAGTCTCCCTCCAATCCACAAGTGCTGCGACTGCCCGTGGTGGTTCTCAGCATCATTGTGATTGTATAAAGGTTTAGTCGCCCCCGTTCATGGTGATGTTGGGCAAAAACCGAACCGCTCCTGCTGTTAAAAAGTAGATATAACCACTGCTCTCATTCTACAAATTGCTTCCCAATATAAAGCTGTTTGGGTGCCAGAGTCCGACACCAAATACCAAACACCAAATATGATAAATGTGCTAACACAAGGCTGTTGCGAAAATCGTTAGCTCAGTTTTCTGGGAACAATGTTGATTATTTCTTCCGTAGTTCAATAGAATTTGGTGCTTAAGATCTCGTCAGTATGTTGAGAAAAATTGTAGAATATTTTGCGGCCTTTATCGCCTCATCGCGGCTGGAAAGTTTTCCTGGTTGCCGGACTGCTATGTAAAGCGGGGTAAATCGACACCCGGCAGGAACTCCCAAGCTGAGAAGGAGTCCGAAGTTTCCATCAGGCAGCCTAGCTAAAAGTAAGCAAATACTAGGATGCACCACCGTTCTAGTATCAAAGTCGCACGGTGGCAAGTCTCCCTCCAATCCACAAGAGCTGCGACTGCCCGTGGTGGTGAAGACCTGGGACAGAATTTGGCCAGGCTGATCTCGGGATTTCAGCAAACCATAATGGTTTAACTAGTAAACCTTGTCGAAAGGGTGGCAGCGTGTTTGATCTCCACCGCAGACACTAGGCGGTCTCCAGTTTTTCAATTATTCCAGTGTCATTATGGTTATAACTCACCGTTTCGTTCTTTATAAATCTTCCAGTTATTGATGCAGAACAGTCACGCAGAATAAACATAAGAGAGACCTACTTTTTTTAAAAAAATTCTTTCAGTTACTTGTTTGTTTTGTATACTTTATGCAGTGCAAACAACCGCATTAGTATTGGTGGTTAGAGATACCCTACAATGGCATGGTCGTTGATTGATTGTCACAACAATTTCTGAACAAACCCTTCATGCTTTCGGAGTCAGTAAACTGCTGTCCAACCTGTTAGGGAAGATAACTAAAAACAGTGATTTTATAACTTCCATGATGCTGAGATATTTGTAAGAATCCGGACCACAGGTGTCTGCGGTGGGCAACGAACGCGCTATTACCCTTTCCGGGGGCTGACACAGCTAACTAGAAAACTGACTTTATACATCGATAGAGCACCCTAATTTATTGTACAATCCAAATAGCTAGTGCTCTCCTATACAAGACAGTTGTTAATGCTGGTTGTCCATTTTCTTCGTCTCCATGATATGTAGTGCATTTTGCATACATAAGAGCCGAATAATCGCGCTATCGTTTCGTCTGATTTTGGTAATACATGGCTTATCTTCCAGAAATCCAGTAGCAGTAGACGTTGCGCTCTGCTTCGTTACTGCAAGTTGATGCAAAGTCGATGTTTACAACAAAGGTGAAAGAAAGAAACAGATTTTAATCTCACAGGTGCTAGGACTATTTTTACGTTTCGATCGCTGTTAACAGCAATAATGGGATGTAGTGCGAGCTACTTTGTGATTAAGGATAGTCACGAGTGCTAACAGATGCAATCGTGGATTGTTTTAGACCACGGACATTTACATCATCAAAAATAGAGATATCCGCAACATTCTTTCACACTTTTCAGGGCTTGCTGTTGTACATCTTTACTTGTAGTGACATCCTTACTAAGGAAGTGTACCAAATAGCGATTGAAATAGTGTTTTGTTTTTTAAAGTAATTTTCAAAGGTTTTTCAGAGTATTTTTAATATCACATGACATCGTTAAAATGTGATGGTTCAGAAACACGATGGTACGATAGGATCACCTTTCGAGACAATAAAAATTCACAGAATATTGTACGGGATCCGGGAACACGCACAGTCCCAGTGACCGCTGAATAGTTAAAGGCGATGAGATGCACGCTCATAGGATCTATTTGTAAAAGATTCCTGTTAGAAGCTAAGAATATGGAAGAGGACTTCACATGAAAGCATTCTTGCTGTCCAAAGTGAATTTCCTCTATACCGTAGGGTTGCATACTTTGTGATTCAAAATCTAGCATAGGTTATTTCACATTATTTCACACCGGTATATATATAAACGACAAAGCAAACAGTTCGAGCAACGCATCAACACAAAGTGTATTCTTCTGATCAAAGACACAATTCAGAGGTCGATTTTAAAATGTAACCGTTGAGGTGTTGCATTCGGTGTGTGTGTGTGTGTGTGTGCGTGTGTGTGTGTGTGGTGTGTGTGTGTGTGGGGTGTGTGTGTGTGTGTGTGTGTGTGTGTGTGTGTGTGTGTGTGTGCATTTTGTTTTTCTTGGCGAGCAAGTACGAGATAGTTATCACAGCATTTATTCATTCGCAGTAGCCGAGGTTTCGGAAGATCCACCTTCATCACAGGTTGGGAAGGTCGAATTTACACGCCATCTGCTCAGGCAAATATTTTAATGGCCTCAGCAGATAAACATTTAACACACGAATTTCCATTCGGGCGATAAACAGCCTCTTCTAAACATTCACCATTTTATTCTTTGTATGTTTTCCAATTAATTGGTGGACAGCAACCGCACAGTCTTACGTGGGCCAGGAATCACAAGGTGACTTTGCTGATTCCTAACTGGAAGACTTAGAATGAACAAAACCGCTTTGAAGAAGACGAAACCGACGAAATATCAGACTAGACTAAACAAGACGAACGATTTAATCTGTGCTGAGATTAAAGGAATGGAACGCCCACGTAAAGTGTTCAGTTTACGTGTTCGGCGTTGACCTGTATCGTAATTATGTTCCATGTAGTCGACTCCCTAGAGGAACTCACACCTACAGGGTTGCCGTGCCAAATTTTGGCTCTTTACCACCACGTTTTCTCATTTTTATCCTTCAAAAGAAGGAAATGATTAATCTTCACAGCGTCGTTTACTTTTTAATGATGAAATCATTGAGAGACGCTTTTATACTAGTAGAACAGCAACTGTTACTATCTAAAAACATCGAAATCATGATGAGATCAATATGATGGCACTTTCACAGGGAAGAGAAACGACGACTGAATATGCTCCAGCAACGAGAACTTGTGTGAAAACGGAGAGAATATCTTCATGTTGATTACAATGCTGGACTCCTGTACAGCACTGTCGTAGGGTACACGTGTTTCAAGAAAAGTTATACACCGAATTAAGTTAGAGTTGCTCCATATGACGATGAAGAAGGATAAGAACTAGGAAGATGTTTACCAAAGATTTACCTAAAACAGCAATCGATAAATCTTAGCTCCGCGGACGCTTTGATATCGTCAGCGAGGTAAAGCTGCAGCCTATGTCATTATTAATAATCACAGAATTATAGAGAGTAGAAGTGGAGTACATAAGTGAGGAAATTTGCGTGAAACATCTCACTGTTGCGATAACACTACTAGATTACTAGTAAGAAGGAAATGAAATCTAGTATATTTGTTCTTTTATCTTCGTTTGACAAATAGCTTATAGTTGTTCGCAGAGAGATCAGAAAGGGCTATCTCAGGAAAGGAAAGCAATTTGCCTGCACTTTTGGCTGGCCAACAGCTCTGGTCATCGCTGCCAGAACCAGTAACTTCAACTGGAAAGAGATTTCACCGGCGAATCGCAGATGATCTCGTTCTAGCTTCGCTACCTCGCGATCGCTTCCCTCGAGGAAACACTGCCAAGTCGACCTGAAAAACAGCGATAACAGTCCTACAGGATTAGAGAAACACACCTCACAATATTCAGCCATGATCTGACTAAATATAGAAGCTATTTTTTACAAGAACTAAATTCGAATAATATTTACTAATACAACACCTCAAAAATTTCGTGACAAAATACCAAGAATAAAAAATGAAAAAACGGTGCTCATCATTCAGCTATTAGTGTTTCGAATAAGGCCGAAAAAAGACTTCTTTATACAAGCGCTTCCCTTAAAAAGAAGAAAAATATGAACAACAATGTGGTTTTCTTCTTTCTAAGCATAACAAATGCTTCGTGAGCCGTAATGTTCTCTCACAAAGCATCTGGCTATCAACTGACGTAAGAATGAAATAGGAACATCAGTAGGAAATCGAAACTTTCATGCTACTTGAATGGGATCGAAAACACAACACCACGAAAATCTCAGTAACAGCACAATTAGCAACATGACAACAATCTCTCCGCTCTGTGGAATTTTCCGCTACCTCGAAATAAAATCAAAGACAATCACCGGATGTCATCACAGTATCACCGGACAATCACGTCTGTCAGTAAGAAGAATCCTGTATATAAGGGCATCTCTTGCCGAGTATGCATCATTCGAGAGACATTCCAGTAAAGAGGAGCCGGCTCGATGCGCGACGAAGACATCACACCGAGAAAACGAACAACTGTGAACATCGACTCCAATCACCGGCTCTGAGGAAGGCGAAGACGACGAAACGTTTGCCGAATAGATATTGGTAACAACCTCGTGTTAGCTTATCAATGAAGTAAGTTACATTAACATCAAAAATTTGCATAAAACAATTAATGGATGTGTGAATGAAATGTAACAATTAATGTCTCAACGTCACTGTGAACAACCAAGGATACGCGAAATTAACTGATAAGAAAGCACTGTCATCAGGTCTATGATCTACTGGAAACTTCGTTGCCGATTTTCACTCCACCAGAAACAACACTGAAAAATAGAATGGTGGATTCTCACCCTTCTTCGCATTCCACCCGTACACACCTTGCCAATATTACTTGATTACTGTCCTGTATCAAGAACGGATCACCTGCAAAATTAGTGAAGATCGAGCTATATTCGATTCGTGTTCTTCTATAAAGTCTTCTATAGATTTCTAACTGCAAAAAAGATACTCATGTAGCAAATTTTTCTCGTCTTTCTAATGTCGTCATGATAAAAGAAACATAAAAAAGAAACGTAGATATAAAGAACCACGATGGAATAAACAATGGGACGATCGTGTTAGTTTTCCGTGAATTAGAAACCTTTCATCCCGAAAAGATATGTGTGAGAAATGTGGACGAACGGCTAAACTAAATTATCAGCATGTTAACTTTTTATTTACTGCTTAAGACTATTTCCCACGGTAGGGTACAATGTGAAATGCACCCACTACAATGCTGACACGTTTGCAAAACTTGGACACCAAAACAGATTCGTTGCAAGGGCCTCAGCAGTGAAGTGGATAATATGCTATCCGACCTGTAGTCATAGTTTTGTAAATAAAGTTGTTAAGCTGAGCTGAGGTACAGGTGAAACGAATGACACATGGTGTGGTGGCGAACGCGTTAACCTCCAGAAAGCGTAATAGGTCGTTCGTTCCTTACCGCTGACACCTGTAGTCCGGAGTTTTGCAAATATCTCAGCATTATAGAAGTTATATTTCGCAACATACCCGACCATTAAAAGAATAGGAAGTAAACAAAAAGGTTAAGATTGTGATTATAACTATAGCCTCAGCTTAACAGGGTTCAATGCCGATTTGGACTTCCCAGACAATCCAGTTGACAGGTGATTGTTGATGGCAAGTGATCGATAGGACTAGCATAATTCCAGATATTGACAGCGTCCACCACAAATATTAACGATAAAAAGCTCCTTGATAGCTCAATCCTGCTCCGTGCCAACCATTCCTCTCTTCCCCCTGGTCTCGGGAAATTGGTACTTGACTTGTCTGGAAAAAAAATCACTCCCTGCAATCCCACTGGGAAAGTACCGCCTATCTCAGGACTCCAGCTAGAATAGCTGCTCGATCAGTGTTCCACGACATTCAATATGAAATGAAAATCCTCAAGCAGCAACCGAAGCCACATGAAGAAGTTAGAAGATCTTCGTGGATATTGCATGCGAGGAAACGAATGAAATGTGAGAAGTACTGGGATGCGCACAGTAGACACGAAGATGGGTCATATAAAACAAAATAAAGAATAAAAAAAGCTCCTAACACGTCCTACTGCCAATCTTCAGATATAAATATTGCTTAAAAGTAAGCTTGAGCATAACAAATTTTCATTACTTAGTAAACTCATTTATAACGCAGTTTACTTAAAATACACTCTAATCCATAGGTGGGAATTAGGAGGAAAGTGGAGAAACTAATTCGTAAGAGACTAGAGGATTCCCTCAACAAGAAGTGATAACGTCTAAATATAAGTGAGAGTTAAGCGGACATACCGTATGACTCAATAACCCAGATAGGCCGTCCACAACATCTCGACTCGGCCCAAATGTCGAACAGTGGGAAATCTGCGGAGTCTGTCACCTATAATTACTCGAACCCTAGCTGTTGATAAGTAAAGGTGAACAACAATTTAACATTCATTCCTATGAAAATCACCATCCATTACGGTGCTAAATTTTTAACATTCCACGAAAAGAAAAAAGAAGGAATACAAGCTCACGAAGGAGAAAATTAGCTTGGCAAAACTTTATGACTGGAGCCACCACAAATCAGAGCAAGGATAAGCCCATTTCGCCACCACTAGTAGTCGCAGGTGATTGTAAATCGAAGGTAACTATATCGCTTCGGCAATAGATATTTCCTGGAGAATAAGCTATAAGCTATTTTGCTATAGGCTTACTTACACCGAAGCTTCCGTATGGGATGCCCAATCCAGTGCACAGGGTGCATGACAGCAGCGGAAGGACGATCCCTACGTACACTTTGAAACCCATGAACAAACATCAAGCATCGAAATAGTGAAATAATAAACTATTAATTGCAAATGAATATCCCACGCAACTAATTTTTTTAGAACACAAAATGGCATAAAATAAAGTGTATAAATATAAGACAAAAAATATATAATATATAGTATAAATATTTATTTTATTTTATCTTATATGGCCCGTCTTCACGTCTACTGTGAGGATCCCAGCACTTCTCACATTCAAATCGTTTCCTCGCCTCCATTATCCAAGAAAGTCTTCTAACTTTACTTGTGGCTTCGGCTGCTGGTTGTGAATTTTGATCCCGTCTTAAATGTCGTAGAATGCTGGTCGAGTCGATTCTCCCTGGAATCCTGTGGTCGCTGAGCTGAAGTGCTCCCAGTTAAACTGCAGAGAGTAGCTTTTCCCAAACAAGTTCGGTACCAATTTCCCGACCCCAGAGGGATGGGAGGCTTGGTTGGCCTGGAGCGGAATCGAACTAGCATCACGCCCGTGATGACGGACGTCACTCTACCACTGTGCTATCCGCCCCATATAATATAAATATAAGTGGGTAAATATATATATATATACATACATACATACATACATATAACAATTACACTTACTTACTTGGATGCTTGGATAGCCATCTTCATTGGTTTTGCGGGCTCCAGTGTAATTTCCATTTTTTCGGTAGTTTTGCTCGTTTAGTCCTTGGAGGCCCGAGGTCGGCCTAGCCAAACTCTACCCCAAGTCCTCACCACCACTGCAGTCACTTCCTCTTCCGGACCGGATGTAGATTTGCCACCATGCGACTAGTTTGATACCAGTACGGTACTGGATACTGGTATTGGTTTACTCGTAGCAGGTTTTTCTGATGAAAACGGAGGACCCCTTTGCAGTATGGGAGACCCTGCTTCATCCCCCGGATGAATCCCTCCGCTGTATATCGCAGCCCACCACCCAAGAACGCCTCTCAGCCAAAACGAAGCGGTGAACCGTTGGATGAATATAATAAATCTATAATAAGCAAATTAATGTAAGAAAAATATAGATGATAGTAAGTGCTTCGTTTTCTCGTTCAGCAAACACAAGGTTGTTGTACAGCACACGTTTAGTTTCGTACAAAGGACACATGCAATACAACAGTAGCTGACGTTTTGGCGGCATCGCCTTCTTCAGAGCCTGGAAGGGTGCGTTGATATGCAGTTTACCAGGCCACACGCTTCAATAACAGATATAAAAAGACAAAAATCTATTCGACCATCACATAATCAACTGCTTCCCGGAAAACCTACCATGTTTAACGCAAATGACAAATAAAAAGTAAAGGCATATGTAAACTTGATTAAAAATAGGAGCTTAAATTTAAAATTAAACTCAGGATTAAAATCCGAAGTTGAATCAATTTAAAATAATTAGTGATAGATATAAAATGGTACAAAACTTTTTCCTTTTTGGTATCAGAGTTGTCTGGAAAAATTCACTTTCTGCAATCCAAGTAGGATCTAGCCCCGATGTCTCAGGAGACCAGGAATAGGCGACTCGACCACTATTCAGTGATATTCGTGATAAAGACGAGAACGTCTTCAAGCAGCAGACGAAGTCACACATAAAAAGTTGCGAGACCTTTGCGGATGATGGATGCGAGGAAGAAAACTGTGCAGAAGAATGGTAGGACCAACACAATAGACATGAAAAACAGGACGCGTAAAACAAATTGAAAAGTGATAAGTTCATTGATTCAAAATCAGAAAACTTACAGTGTTCTGTCTAACTAATCCAATACAATTTAAGACAAAATCCTTATCTAAGCAAAGGCTTCACGTTTCCGCCATTTGCAATAGTTCAAAGTTGAAAATGTTTCAAGAGCTATACTAGAAATAAGTAACAACAGTCTGCATGTAGTACCCAGGATCGACTTTCTGTTAACCTCGGCATTGGATTATGAACTCGTCGTTTTCTCTCTTAGCAATCGCGAGGTTGTTAAACAGCATATGTTTACTTCCATACAATAACACACATGCAACACAATAGTAGCTGAGGTTTCGGCAGAATTGCCTTCTTCAGAGCCTGGAAGGGTACACTAATACGTAACTTACTAGGTCAAACACTTCAACAGCACAGACAGAAAGATGAAAATCTGAGCGATAATTACAAGATCTACGGCTTCTCGACGAACGATGCGAAGGTAAGGAGGCGAGATCACGCGTACTCTCGGGACATTCCTCCCTGCTATTTATTTTAGGATTTTTGGCATTTATCCAAATAGCCTCAACGAATTTGCGCGTTAGTGTTTTAGTATCCCGTGCGAGGTTAGGAGTCGCCTCCAACAAATAAGCTCCATGTCCACTCTGGGAGAGCCCGGCATGCTACCCGTGAGTATAACCAGCCCCCACGTCCAGAGCCCAGTAAACTATATGTGGGTATCAAATATGCTAAACACAGTAAAAAAACGGGCCTCATTCCCCTGACCGCAAAAGAGCCTCCAATTTCGCAGCGTTGGGTAGGACGAGTACGGAGAGGCTGCTAAAATCTCAGGGCCAATGGAAGCTGCCTGGATCAAGAACTATGGTGACGATCTGTACCTAGAATGCACGAAGACTTGCATCTGAGTCCTCGATGGAGGATTTGCTCATGCAAGCAAGAATGATGAGGTACGACGTCATCGGCCTGGCCGAGACGAGACGACTCCACCCATTCAACGCTGACTATGACACTGGAGAAGAACTGTTGCTCGGAACATACGACAGTAGAGGCATAGGCGGTGTCGGCGTTCTCGTCAACACAAGTTTGTCCATGAACATCGATTCATTCGAACAGCTTACAACCCGAATCGGACGTTTACGATTAAAAAGATGTGGATCAATAACGGCTTTGACAATCTTCGTCGTTTACGCGCCAACATCAAACTATGACGAAGAAGAAGTCGAAGCGTTCTACATGGACTTGGAGAAGTTCTACACAGAAGACCATACATTCTTCAGATCATCACTGGAGGTTTCAATGCCAAGACTAAGAAGATCGTCTAAGACCACAAACTGGGACATACTCAACTCATTAGTCGGCTGTTGGGAAAGTGCCGGTGTCGACAACATCGACGAGGAATACGATCGGCTCAGTGAACATCTTCAAGTTAGCGCTATGAAAGCTGAGAGTTCGAAACCCACCAAGAGAAGTCTGTTTCCAGAAACTCTCCAGCTAATACGCCAGCGTAGAAACGTACGAGCTGCAGGCAACGGCGAACTAACCTTCGAGCTTGCGAAACAATGCAGACAGACGATAAAAGAAGATCTTAAAAGAGAAGAGCAGCAATAATGGTTGATGCTGCAGAGGCTGGAAAAAGCTTTCGCAAAGCCCACCAAAGATTTTTCAATTACAAGACCAAGATGCCTGTACTCCGACGCCCATAGGAAACAGTTATGGCATCCAGAAAGGCAACGAAAAAAATCATTCACGAATACTACTCAGATATTTTCGATAGCCGCATCCACCTGTCGTCATACGAAATAAAGGAGAATGGATATGTTGCACCATTGGTTCTCACTTCCGAAATCCGACATGCCATTTCGTCGGTGAAAAATCGAACAGCACCAGGTCCTGACAGGATAAGATCTGAACATCATAAGCGCCTTCTAATGCATGTTCCCTGCTAAGTGGAAGACTAGCAAGACCGTGTTGTTGTTAGAGAAGGGGAACGTACCCGATATAGGTAACTATCGCCCAATCTGCTTGCAAGCAGGGTTTCGAAAAGGATTTAGTACGATGGACCACATTCACATGTTAACAAAGTTATCGCGAAAATACAAAAGAAAATACCTCACTTTCTGTCGACAACATCGACGAGGAATACGATCGGCTCAGTGAACATCTTCAAGTTAGCGCTATGAAAGCTGAGAGTTCGAAACCCACCAAGAGAAGTCTGTTTCCAGAAACTCTCCAGCTAATACGCCAGCGTAGAAACGTACGAGCTGCAGGCAACGGCGAACTAACCTTCGAGCTTGCGAAACAATGCAGACAGACGATAAAAGAAGATCTTAAAAGAGAAGAGCAGCAATAATGGTTGATGCTGCAGAGGCTGGAAAAAGCTTTCGCAAAGCCCACCAAAGATTTTTCAATTACAAGACCAAGATGCCTGTACTCCGACGCCCATAGGAAACAGTTATGGCATCCAGAAAGGCAACGAAAAAAATCATTCACGAATACTACTAAGATCTCTTCGATAGCCGCATCCACCTGTCGTCATACGAAATAAAAGAGGATGGATATGTTGTACCACCGGTTCTCCCTTCCGAAATCCGACATGCCATTTCGTCGGTGAAAAATCGAACAGCACCAGGTCCTGACAGGATAAGATCTGAACATCATAAGCGCCTTCTAATGCATGTTCCCTGCTAAGTGGAAGACTAGCAAGACCGTGTTGTTGTTAGAGAAGGGGAACGTACCCGATATAGGTAACTATCGCCCAATCTGCTTGCAAGCAGGGTTTCGAAAAGGATTTAGTACGATGGACCACATTCACATGTTAACAAAGTTATCGCGAAAATACAAAAGAAAATACCTCACTTTCATCAACTTAGATTGCTGTCTGTCGTCTACAAACCTTTCACTCGAGTCATCCTAAACGGGATTGTCAGAACACTGGACGAATATAAGCGCCTTCTAATGCATGTTCCCTGCTAAGTGGAAGACTAGCAAGACCGTGTTGTTGTTAGAGAAGGGGAACGTACCCGATATAGGTAACTATCGCCCAATCTGCTTGCAAGCAGGGTTTCGAAAAGGATTTAGTACGATGGACCACATTCACATGTTAACAAAGTTATCGCGAAAATACAAAAGAAAATACCTCACTTTCATCAACTTAGAGAAGGCCTTTGATTCAATTGAGATAGGAGGAGTCATGGAAGCACTTTTTAGTCAAGGAATGTCCCTACTCAGTACGTAATGAATCTTCCATCGTTCATCATACTGATTTCCCGACCTAGATAGACATAACTGGAGCATTCGGAGATATTCGTTCCGTTGAGCGTGAATGGGGCAAACGAAACCAATCCGTTCTTTTAATGAACATCATTTTCTTCAGATTTAGTCGAAGACCAATCTTTCCACACGCTTTATCAAAGTCCGCAAGCATACGTTCCGGTTGGTTAATGTCTGGTGATATCATGATATCATGATATCACCAGACATTAACCAACCGGAACGTATGCTTGCGGACTTTGATAAAGCGTGTGGAAAGATTGGTCTTCGACTAAATCTGAAGAAAATGATGTTCATTAAAAGAACGGATTGGTTTCGTTTGCCCCATTCACGCTCAACGGAACGAATATCTCCGAATGCTCCAGTTATGTCTATCTAGGTCGGGAAATCAGTATTATGAACGACTTAGCTCCAGAGCTGAGCAGAAGGAAACGACCGGCTTGGAGAGCTTTCAAGAGTATCGAGGATGTAGTAAAGAGACCAAAGAACACCCGATTCCTTGCCCGCCTTTTCGACTGAACGGTTCTTCTTGCCCTAACGTATGCGTCAGAAACCTAGTCGCTACGTAAGCAGGATGAAAGATCACTCAGCGTTATCGAATACGCAATCGAATGGACGATGCTAGGAGTATCCCGGTTCACACAAGTAAGGTATGGGATCCAAAGCTCCGACCTGCGTCGTCGATCAAAAATCAAAGATGCCGTTCTATACGCCAACAGTATCCTGGTTTTGCGAAGAACAACTTCCTCAGGGTGGCAGCGCGCTTTCATCAAAGTTTCAAAATTCACTATTGATCAGTGGTTCTTAAATCTCCTTCTTCGATGTACTTAATTTGTCTTTTCGAATTTGACAAGGGCTGTACTTTCTGTTTAGCCATTTCCTTTTGGTATCCCACTTTGCAATCGGTTTCTTTGCTTATTACGTCGTTGTTTGGTTTACATTTCTATTCAATCATCACTCTCGTTGTTTACAAAGGCATTGAGGAAGCTGTAGCAGAATTTTTAGTGAGACATTGACGGAGTATTATGGAACTCTGAAAGAAACTAGTAAAACGTTTTTCTTTCATAGCCTAACCGAAGGTTGATAGACTGCTTTCAAAATGAAGTAATGACTTCAGAGGGGAAAAATCGAGTAGAAGTAGTGAAAAGTAGAGTAAAGAGTTTGTAGCTTAAGTTTAGTGAAGCTTTCGCCAACTTCGGTTTAGTTTGTCGGTGCAAAAAAGTTCTACGTTGATTAATCATGCTGGGTTAGAGGAAGGACTGTTTTTAAAATATAATAGGAAATATAATGGATTCTCGAAACTCTTTTAAATCTGCAGTTTCAATAGAGCTAATTTCAAAAATGTGCTAAAATCGTAGGTCGTCAAGTGCTTGTACTGTCCGAGCTGAATAGTCAAGGTTTGTCGTCTTTTCTACCGCTACCGTTGTTTTTTCGGCGAAAGAAGCCGTTGCCAACGCAAAGTGTCATCGACTGGAATGGCGACCTTATCGGATTCTTCTTACCCGGTCAGTATATTAGAACTTTAGAAATGTATTCATTCGACTTTTTTTCGTTAGTTTTATTATTTTTACTAAGTTGCGAAGTTACATGATTCATCCCCATTCCAGTGTAGCCTAAATGCCCATCAAAAGCGAGCTTACAGTTTTCTTAATACACAGTTGGTTTAAGAGGAGAAATCGTTTAAGAGGGGAACAGGATCCCACGTATCCGTTATAGGTACACGCATGCATGCATACGTGGATAGCGTATATGCAAGTGGTACTAGCTGTTCAAAGCTCTTGATACACTACAGTCAAGTGAATGAGAACTATATGGAGGAGATAGTGCGGATTTGTCTTGAATAAATAACTTCCATTAAATTGAATCATGACAAACCACGCGTAACTATCTTTTGTGAAAAACTCTGAAAATAACAGCTCCAGTTTGTTGATGTTAAAAGAACCCCCGATGGGACTTCAATGGGCTGTGTACTTGTAGAAAGACAAGTTAAGTCTCAGGTTGTCTTCGGGTTGTCAAACTTTGTAAACACTATGGCGATCATCTATGCCAGCTGCCAGTATCTATACACATTGGAATCTTACGCTGGAGTGCCTTGTGATGCCAGCTCTGAAGATCAAGTATAATGTGTTCGGATTGCTCAAAAAGAAGAACCATGGTCTTTTAAACATCATCTATGATGGTGAAGTAAATTAATTATTTTTTGAAAAACGCCACAGTATGGTTTGCTTCACATATCGATTGGTAGTGATTGGAATGGGAGTTTGCGGACGAGAAGATGCGAGCTAATATTGGCATTAGCAAGCTTCGTTGCCTATTATACCTCAGTACGTAAAGCTTCTTCGTGAGCTATACAAAAATTTCACAACCAAAATTTCACCATTCTACAACGATGTTAACGTTGACGTCAGAAGAGGAGTTAGGCAAGGCGATACAATCTGGCCAAAATTATTTACCACCACCCTCCAGAACGTCGTGCGAACATTGGAATGGGATAATATGGGAGTGAAAATCGATGGTCTGCAGTTACATCACCTTCGCTTTGCTGACGATATCGTTCTTACAACACCAGACATTAGCCAAGCGGAACGTATGCTTGCGGACTTTGCTAAAGCGTGTGGAAAGATTGGTTTTCGACTAAATCTCACAAAAACGACGTTCTTGAAGAATGGATTGGTTCCGTTTGCCCCATTCACGCACAACGGAAGGAATATCACCGAATGCTACAGTTGTGTCTATCTATGTCGGGAAATCAATGTGATGAACGACTTAGCTCCAGAGTTGAGCAGAAGGAAACGAGCGGCTTGGGGAGCTTCAAGAGCATCGAGGATGTAGTAAAGAGACCAAAGAACACCCGATTCCTTGCCCGCCTTTTCGACTGAACGGTTCTTCTTGCCCTAACGTATGCGTCAGAAACCTAGTCGCTACGTAAGCAGGATGAAAGATCACTCAGCGTTATCGAATACGCAATCGAATGGACGATGCTAGGAGTATCCCGGTTCACACAAGTAAGGTATGGGATCCAAAGCTCCGACCTGCGTCGTCGATCAAAAATCAAAGATGCCGTTCTATACGCCAAACAGTCGAAGATAAGGTGGGCCGGACACGTAATGCGTATGAATGATCACCGATGGACAAGAGCTGTTAGTGACTGGATTCCTCGGGATATCAAACGTACTGCAGGAAGACCACCAACCCGATAATCAGAGTTCTTCACGAAAAGCCTAGAAGAAGGATATGATGCTCGACGTGTTCCTTAAGCGAGCAGAACCCACTGGGCCACTCTTGCACGCGACAGGGAAAAATGGAAGATTTTCCGTCGCCCGCTCGAGTCACTCGACTATCAACGAGACTACAGGTGATACAGGTGATGTATATATACATATACATAAATAATATATAAAGGATGAAGGATAAAGCTCTCGGCGTTGATCAATCCCTGAGGAATGCGCCATGCATTCGACTTCATTAAGCATCGTTGGAGGTGATTTAATGCATATCTCGCCTCTACAATGACTCGCGGTGGCCGGCCGATGT
>MQTX01000190.1:733344-804981 GCA_009735665.1 Angiostrongylus cantonensis | reverse complement strand
GTGCGCGCCGCAGTGGCGCCTCCAACCACTGCGCCACACGTGCCCACTATATATAATATATATATATACATATACATACATATATAATATATATACATATATGTACATATATATTATACATATATATGTATATGTATATATTTATATATACTTCCAACGACATTTAATGAAGTCGAATGCATGGCGCATCCCTCAGGGATAGATCAACGTCGAGAGGTTTTTTTTAGCTTTATATATATACATGTTATTTACCTTATACAGTCTGTCTTTCACATATGCTGCAGTTGCCAGCACGTGTTTGCATTCGATGCATGTGGCTTTGACTGCTGATTGGTTGTGTCCTTTCGTCATGAATGTCGTTGAGTGCTGGCCGAGTGGATTCCCCTGAACTTCTGAGACAGCTGGGCTAGAGCGGCCCCACCTGGGCCGCCGAGAGTGAGATGTGCTCAGACTAGTTTTGTAGGAATTCCCCGACTCTTGAAAACGGGGGTATGCGGTTTGGTGTGCCGAGGCGGAGTTGAACCAACACCGTGATAATCGACATCACTACCACTGCGCAACCAATACCACGTATATGTTTATTTTTTTATTTTATTTTATTCGATTCGTTTACTCACAAACATTGTCCACAAAGATCTTCTAGCTTTTATGTGTGGCTTCGGTTGCTGCTTGAGGATTTCCAATTCATCTTGCATGTCGTAGAATGCTGTTCAAGCAATTTTCCCTGGACTCCTGAGATAGCCGAGCTGGAGCATTCCCAAATGTGTATATATGAAGGTAAAACATAATAACAGGGTGACTGACGCTGAACAACTGTCTTTGAGGGATGCATCATGCACTTAATTTCATTAAGTTGATTGGATGCATATTTAAGCTATAGAGTGACTTCGGCGAGCAACCTATGCACTAAGTCGTTATCAGACCGGACCCGTCATCCCAAGTCAACAGCATACAGCTAGTTTCACACCTTAAAGTGAGTCTGAAGAATGTGAACTCGCCGACACATCAATGAATTATAAAAGCAACTAGTAACAACCTGGTGCCAGCTCAAGAAGGACATTTCGTAGGATCTTTCAAATGTTTTTGTCCTCTAAACACGTCTGCGACCAATTGTTTAACACCAAAGGAACAAAAAACGTGATGAGTTCGTGGTTTTGAAAGAATCCAGCCACCAACAGAGCGAATATTGCAGAACACTACCAACTGCGGTATACAGCCCTATACATACTTGGATACTTGGATGGACCGTCTTCATTGGTTGTGTTGGCTCCAACACAATCCGATTTTTTCAGCTGGTTTCGCTAGTTTAGTGGCTCCCTGGAACTTCAACTGGGCCAAAGTCTGCCCCAGGTCGACACACCACAGGTAGTCTCCGTCCTTGTGGATCACAGAGACGTCTGCCACCATGCGTCAAGTTCGATGCTAGGACGGTGGTGGATACCAGTATTGGTTTACTCTTAGCTATATATATCCCATATATGCATATTATATTGCAGAACATTCTACCCGTTCCATTATGTAACCCTATACATACACACGCGATATGTAAAACTAGGGAGCCAACAACTATTATAAAACAAAGGTTCTATTAATAACTACAGCAACGCAAAACATCACAATTGGAGTATTAAGCTTTGATTCTGGATATTTTATCACAATGAAACGATGCCAAATGAAACCGTGCCGTGAATTTAGCAATCCCTCTTGATGCTCCGGCCGATTACGCTCATTGTAGATGTAAGTCACAGCTCGTTAGCCTAGTTGTCATTGCGGCGTTGTAAACTGGTGTCGGTGTCCGTTCAACTCGTGTACAACTTAAAAGCGTGTACAACATGGTGCAGTTGGCTTGTCATCTAGCGAAATTGAGTACCATTTAACCCGACGGCTCTTAATAGCACAATGCTGAAAATCGCTTTACGCTTATGTAGGAGGATCATTGTGTGAAATCTATAACTCTTCAACATTTATGGCAAAGAATTTTCTCAACAGTTCTTTTATTCGACTTCACACCCACAGTGAAAATTCCGGCATTTCTCGCAAGCGATTCCTTTTCTCCCATCCACTTTCCACGAAGGTCTTCAGTGATTTAGGGTTCATTTGCTGTAAAGGATTCCCATCTTCCTCAAGAACGTCGTTGAATACTGGTCGAGTTGATTCTCTTTAGAGTCCTGAGATATCGGGGTTATAGTATTGCCGTTTAGATTAAACAGAACAACGAATGCAATGTTGTTAGACAAGTCTGGTTTCAATATTTCCAACGCTGTGGTATGAGACACGTGGTGCACTTGTTGCAGGATCGAACCGTGCTTGCCGTGCTCGTGATTAAATAGCATAACTACCACTAGCCAACCGGCCAACGTTTTGGTCAACTTAATCAATCAAAATACAACCACAATGAGGCTGAGATATTTGCAAGACTCCGGACCGCAGGTGTCTTCTATGGAAACGAACACGCCATTAACCCTTTCAGGGGCTAACGCATTCACCACCACACCATGCAGGCCCTTCGTTTCGCTTGTCTCTCAGTTAGTTCGATCGATCACCGACATCAGCAATCACCTATCAACAGCATTGATTTAAGGAGCCTAAATCGGCAAAGAACCCAGTTAAGCTGAGGCTTCAGTTATAATCACGTTGTAGTTATATTTCGCATTGTAACCTGCCATTAAAAATAGAAGGCAGTAAATAAAACGTAAATAGTAAATAAGTAAATAAAAATAAATTAAAAAAATAAAATAAATAATAACAAACGACGTAAACATTTTGCTTGTGTTGACAAAGAACTGCAGATGGCAATGGTTTCTGTTTAATATCGCTTAACATAGTTCACTAAGAGCCGAGGTAGGTTTTCTAACATATGCAAAGTGAAATTATTATTCTTAGCCACTTGTAAGTCTTAAACGTGTTAAGCACAAATCCTAAGGATTAAAACTGTAGATGTCGTCATTATTTTCTGCAAAACCATAAGAAACTAGGAAAATTCTCAAGGAATATGCGGTGAAAGCTCATGAACTTTACGATAAAGGATTTTGGCACAGGAAATAGAGATGAAGAGTTATGGAATACTGTTGTTAGCAAACGTTTCTCAGCCTATTTTTTAAAATTTTTCTCACCAATTCCCAATACTTATCCCCAATGGCTTAACACCTCACCCATTTATGAGCTTATCCTCCTTCTACGGTCATTCAAACCAAGTCGTCCTTTCCGGGTTCAAATCTCCGCCATGAAGAATAAGGTTAAATGTCATAGCTCCATAAGTTTGATGTTCTTTGTCACCTTGGAAGTCTCGTGCGCTACAGAAAGCTTAATGGTCTCCGCTCAAACAACTTAATGTTGAGTGGTAATAGAAGTGCTATTGGCATGATTGAGAAAATTTATAGCAAATTTTGCCTTAAGGAGATCAGCGTTGAAGTCCAAAGAGAGCTTTCACATCTTAAATCAAGTTCCGAAATAATAAAAAAAAAACTTGTGCAAGTAGAACAATCCTAGCAAATGTATTCCAATAGTACTTTTTATCACTCCTTCCTTACGACAAGTGAACAAGTCAAGAGGATGCAGGTAACACAACTAAGCTATAAAATTCAAAAACTAACTTTCCCAAAAGCCGAATTTTCATTAATCTCGGCGTGACTAATCACTGCGTCCTTTCATTGATAAGCTAACACGAGGTTGAAAGAGGTGCTCTAAACTACTGTCCTACTACCATATTTGGTTCATGAACCTTATATAAGCTTAGCAATGGAAGAATACGTACTGATTTTTCTCCGCTAAAAATAGTAAAAAAAATTCTATAGAGAGTAAGTACAGCCAGACATCAGTTTTTCACGTATGCTTGTTCTACTTTCATAAGTCAGCATTTCATTTTCATCGCTGCCCATCTCGGACACTGACGAGTCCTTTTGGAAAAAAAATGTGCTTCAGTGCTTCAGCATATCTACTGAATTTAGCTTGATTCCTCTCCTTCAGTTGCTCATCGTGAGCGTTTCAGCTCCAAATCTAACTTCACTCCATTCCGCTGACGTCACCTGTATCACCTGTAGTCCCGTTGATCGTCGAGTGACTCGAGCGGGCGCCAGTAAATCCTCCACTTTTCCGTGTCGCGTGAAAGAGTAGCCCAGTGGGTTCTGCTCGATTTAGGAACTCGTCGAGCATCATATCTTCTAGGCTTTTCGTGAAAAACTCTAACCATCGGGTCGGTGGACTTCCAGCAGCACGCTTGATATCCCGAGAAATCCAGTCACTAACAGCTCTTGTCCATCGGTGGATCGTCTTTTATAGCCTGTCTGCATTGTTTCGCCAGCTCGGACGTTACTTCGCGGTTGCCCGCAGCTCGTACGATTCCATGCTGGCGTATTAGCTCAAGGACCTTCGAGCTCTCCGCTTTCATGGCGCTAACGTGAAGATGTTCATTGTGCCGATCGTATTCCTCGTCGATGTTGTCGACAACGGCACCTTCCCAACAGCCGACTAATGAGCTGAGTAAGTCCCAGTTTGTGGTGGTTTTTTTCTCCTTTCCGCGAAAAATAAAATCTTGCACGAAGGATACCGTGGTCTGATCCCGTGTAAAATTTTGGGACAACAGCGACATCGGTTAGGCAAAACTTCCTATTTACTATGATGTGGTCTATTTCGTTATGGTGCTCTCGAATGGGAGATTCCCACATCCATCGTTGACGGTGAGTCTTCTGTAATTGCGAGTTCCCATGGATGGTCTTGGTCGCCATTATAAACTCAGAGAGCCGGTCACCCTGTTCGTTCCATTCTAATCCATGGGTCCCAATGTGACGTTTCTCAGACGATCTTCTTAGTCTTGGCATTGAAATCTCCAGTGATGATCTGAAGAATGTATGGTCTTCTATGTAGAACTTCTCCAAGTCCATGTAGAACGCTTCTTCTTCTTCGTCATAGTTTGATGTTGGCGCGTAAACGTGGCAATTCATTCGTGAGGTGTACTACCCTAGTCAGTTGAACACCATGAAATCACGACAGTCCACATTGCGAGAAGAACCTGCTATGGACAGAGGCGAAATCGCCGAAATAGTTCCTGTGATGAAATTTCTGTAACAATCGCTTCGTTAGCTCACCAATACAACAAAAAGTTTCTTATCCAACCGCAAAGAAATGCCGACTTTACGGTAAGCCACTCATTAGTAGCCGTTATTTTCGCTATGTATAAAATGGCAATTCATTCGTGAGGTGTACTACCCTAGTCAGTTGAACACCATGAAATCACGACAGTCCACATTGCGAGAAGAACCTGCTATGGACAGAGGCGAAATCGCCGAAATAGTTCCTGTGATGAAATTTCTGTAACAATCGTTTCGTTAGCTCACCAATACAACAAAAAGTTTCTTATCCAACCACAAAGAAATCCCGACCTTACGGTAGGCCACTCATTAGTAATCAATATTTCCTTCACTTTTCGTTTCCAGGATCGTCTTATGGGCGGCGAAGCGAATGAATTAGCAGTAGTCGATTTAGCGCAGTAGAAGAGGATGTTGCCTTTGATGTATCTTTAAAAAACAGCGAGTGGCATCAAAATTGATGCTAGAAAAACGCAGCGTGATGCAATATGCAAGTCTAACACCGCTCCTGTTGCGACTCATCTTAGTGGCTTTTAGTGGTTGTCCGTGGTGTCCAATGAAGTCTCCTCTATCAAAGCGTATTTTTCGTTCTTACTTTCTCTAACTTCTCCAATTGTTCACTGAAAATCTAAACTTATCGCGACCAATCTAATCGCACCTAGGACACGCATGTTTGTCTGTGCTCGCCCTCCGGCCTTCTACCCAAATAGATGATTTCGCCATCACTCTCTTTTTGCAATTATTTCCTTCATTTCCTACCAGACTAATGATCACTTATGTTGACGTTGAACGTTCTGATATCAACATAAAGTAAATTGCTAATATGAAACGGCCTTATTCAATGACAATAACTTCACCTAAAGTCGTTATGAGGCAATATTTACGATAAACGAAGCGCGTATAGCGCAGTAGCCAGTGGTGCCCTGCAATACACACGTGGTTTTGTTTGATCTAGCGCTAAGGGCACAGCAAGCTTTCTATTCTTCCGCGATCGAGAAATAGTGGTCGGAGTTGGTACCAAACTCGTCCAGGAGGATGAAAACAATGAACTGACACATCGATTAACTGCCGTAAATCATTGTGTAGGGAAGACATGCATTCAATAACCTCTGACGATGCTTAATGACCGAATGCATGGCGTATTCCTAGAGAAACATCAAAGCCGAAAGCTTCACTCTTCTCGACTTATTTGTAACGAATTAATCAAAACCACTGTAGGACTGTTATATCCGATGATGGCTTTCCTAAATGTAACTGATTTGTGCAGTTATTGACAAGTAACATAATTCAATTTTTAGATATCCATCTTGTAAATGCTTCAATGAGATCAATGAAATTTTCCCATTCTTGAAAATACGTTTTCCAGCACCTTCAAACAAAATTTGCAGGTCCCGTCCCATAGAACGCCGATAGGTTGGGAGAAGTTCGATAGCGGAGAGTTGCTGCTATTCCGCCAGAGCGTGTTAATTCGACCACCAGCATTCGAGGATCAATAAATAGCCACTGGGCACAGTGGACGAATCGCTAATGAGGTTAAATAGCGCGTGTGACCGGGTCTCATAGGAGGTGGTGTGAACCAAAGAATGTATAATGTGAAGCGAGTGAGGAAGTGAATGGGTGGATCTGCTGCAACCCACTCAACCACCGCCCTTTCAAATCACAGTATATATCTAAACTTATGCTTTATTGAAGGATACGGGTAGTGCAGTGGCACTAATGTTGTCCAATGCCTCCACGATGCTGAATTAATGCCATCTTAGGTCACTAAGGCTCACTCCCCTCTTAAGTCAGGAAGCTCACATCAGACTTCTCTGGAAAGCTCAATGCTGACATAGAGATTCAGACTTGTTTGTCACTCAATGATATTCACAAAGGAGACCATATACTTAACCTTTTTATTTACTGCCTATTCTTTATATGTTGGGTTGAGATATGGCAGGGTATGTTGAGAAATATAACTCTTATAATGTTGAGATAATTGCAAGACTCCGAATCGCAGGTGTCTGCGGTGGGGAAAGAACGCGCTATTGTCCTTTCCAGGGAGTAACGCGTTCACCACCACACCATGCTAGTCCTTCGTTCTGCCTTGTCCCAGGTTAACAACTTTATTTGCAAAACTATGACTACAGGTCACATAACATATTATCCACTGCACTGCTGAGGCCCTTGCAACAAATTTGTTCTGGCGTCCAAGTTTTGCAAATGTGTCAGCACTGCAGTAGGTGCATTTCACATGAATTCACACACTTTCTTCCACAGATTTGCTTGACTATTTTGACACCTATGTCAGTTATATGATATAAAAACTATGGTGACGATCTGTACCTACAATGCACGTACACTTGCATCCGAGTCCTCGATAAAAGGCTTGCTCATGCAAGCAAGAAGGATAAGGTACGACGTCATTGGCCTGGCACAGACAAAACGACGCCAACCATTCAACGTCGTCTATGACACCGGAGAAGAATTGTTCCTCGGAACATGCTACAGTAAAGGAGTCGGCTGCGTCGGCTTTCTCGTCAACACGAGTTTGTCCGTGAACATCGATTCATTCGAACAGCTTACAACACGAATCGGACGTTCACGATTAAAAAAATGTGGATCAACACCGGCTTTGACAATCTTCGTCGTTTACGCGCCGACATCAAACTATGACGAAGATGAAGTCGAAGCGCTCTACATGGACTTGAAGAAGTTCTACAAAGAAGACCATACATTCTTCAAGGTCATCATTGGAGATTTCAGTACCAAAATTGGACCAAGAAGAGCGTCTAAGGAACCTTACATTGAGACCCATGGATTAGAATAGAACGAACAGGGTGAGAGGTAATTCCATTGGCCTCACACTCAACGTTGAACGTGGGAGTCTACCAATGGAGAGTACCACAACGAAATAGATCAAACCATAGTAAATAGAAAGTTTTCCCAAGCCAATGTCGCCGTTGTCTCAAAATTCTACACGGGATCAGACAACCGATCCTTCGTTGCTAGATTCTATTTTCGCGGAAAGGAGAAAAAAACCACCACAAACTGGGACTTACTCAACTCATTAGTCGGCTGTTGGGAAGGTGCCGTTGTCGACAACATCGACGAGGAATACGATCGGCACATTGAACATCTTCACGTTAGCGCCATGAAACCTGAGAGTTCGAAGGTCGCGAAGAGACGTCTGTTTCCAGAAACTCTCGAGCTAATACGCCAGCGTAGAATCGCACGAGCTGCAGGCAACCGCGAACTAACCTCCGAGCTTGCGAAACAATGCAGACAGACGATAAAAGAAGATTTTAAAGAGACAAAAGCAGCAGTAATGGTTGATGCTGCAGAGGCTGGAAAAAGCTTTCGCAAAGCCCACCGAAGATTTCTCAATTACAAGACCAAGATGACTGTACTCCGACGCCCATACGGAACAGTTATAGCATCCAGAAAGGCAACGGAGAAAATCATTCACGAACACTACTCAGATCTCTTCGATAGCCGCATCCACCTGTCGTCGTACGAAATAAAAGAGGATGGGTATGTTGTACCAACGGTTCTTCTCTCCGAAATGCGACATGCCATTTCGTCGGTGAAAAATCGAATAGCACCAGGTCCGGACAGGATAAGAGCAAAACATCTGAAGAACCTTCCGCCAGTCCTCGTAAACTCGGCTTTTCACACCTCTCCTGTTTGAATGCAAGGTCTCTACTCAATGGTGGACCCGCAAGACCGTGTTATTGCTCAAGAAGGGTGACCTTCACGATATCGGCAACTATCGCCCAATCTGCTTGCTGTCTGTCGTCTACAAACTTCTCACTGGAGTAATCCTAAACAAAAATGACAGAACACTGGACGGCGGACAGCGATGTGAGCAAGCAGGATTTCGAAAAGGATTAGGTACAATGGAACACATCCACACGATAACAAAGCTCACCTCAGTATCGCGAGAGTACGAAAGACACCTCTGTCTCACTTTCACCGATTTATAGAAGGCCTTCGACTCAATTGATATAGAAGCAGTCATGGAAGCCGTTGGTAGTCAAGGAGTCCCTACTCAGTACATAAAAATTCTTCGTGAGCTGTACAACAATTTCAGTACCAAAACTTCTCCATTCTACAACGATATTAACGTTGACGTCAAAAGAGGAGTTAGGCAAGGCGATACAATCTCGCCAAGATTATTTACCGCCACCTTCCAGAACGTCATGTGAACATTGTAATGGGATAATATGTAAGTGAAAATCTACGGTCGGCAGTTACATCATCTTCTCTTTGCTGATGGTATCGTCCTTATAACACCAAACATTAGCCAAGCGGAATGCATGCCTGCCAACTTTGATAAAGCGTGCGGCAATATTCATCTAGTCCCTCAGTGCCTCAGTGCTTCAAATCCGATATCAACCTAACTTCCTTCGATTGCAACGACTGTTCTCATTTCAATCTCGCTCGTATACACCTACCTAACCCCATACCAGATATTATTATTGTGAAGTTGTTACTACTATAAACTACTGGAACCCAAACTGGAGGTTGTTCACGACAGTTAGGGAAAAAGACCCGCGTGGCAGAGCTACAAGGGCTAATATCTACAATGACTTGGTATTCATATAAAGTTGGGCCTCAGCGCCGCTGCACCATAAAAGCATATCGAAACTATTCTTGTGACCAGGCGAACTCGAATACATTTTCAAATATTGAGAATTCTCACGAAATTTTAGAGTACGTGGAATCAAATGACGTGTCCTGAATAGTCATTACACTTCATAGGCTACCTGTTCTGTTCTCATTTGTGACATTCGAATAGCGGACTTCTGACCAAATTATTTATTTCTTCATAAACACGAAAGTTATTATGAAGGTGTTGAATGTTTCAAAGTTAAAATCTAACGAAGAAATGTTTTTCTGGGTAAATGAATCGAAAGTGGCTCCATCACATGAGTGAGAACTGCTGTAATCTTATTTTAAGTTGAGGAACTGAGTCAGAGCATGAACTCTCGTTACATATTTGATAGGCAAACGAACGTATTTAAGTTGTTCTGTGCGAGAGATTATCAGTACACAACGTGATTGCACCGGCGCTTGCGGCGCAGTGGTCGGAGGCGCCCTGCGACACGCACGCGATAGTTCCCTGCGGCTGTGGCTCACCAAGAATTCTATCCGTCAGAAGTCGGTAAGTTGGTACCAGGCTTATCTAGGAAGGTAGCAGCAATGGTAAAACGAATGCATGGCGCATCGCCTAGTGATTGATCAACGCCGAGAGCTTTAGCTTTTTAATGTAGTCGTGTGATATTCATTTCGAAAAGTGTACTTTGGTAAGGTAAGGAACTACAAAAAATATAAAAGGAAAGAAAAAACTACGAAAGAACAAACCTATGGAACTACAAAAAGTGAACGGAAAAAATTGCAATAAAGAAGAATATAGTCTGACTTGAATAAAACTGTTCAGCTTGAAATCGTAGGATATTCAGAAAAGAAAAAAACCAGGAAGAAGTGAAAGGCGATTGTTTTTTTTTTCATCTTTTGGGTGTAACGCAATCAGGGAGAGGAAAGGAAAAACGAAACCATTGAAGAATGAGAGAATTCATAGGAGTCTCATGAAATTCACTTCTTCATTTGAAACTAAGGAGACACTCTTTTGCGCCAAAAAAATCCTGTGCTACCATAAGATTCATCGAAATGATGACAGGCTGATTACTTCAGAATATGTTGAACAAGTCTAATCATCTCAAACGAAGTAGAAACGAAATCAGTTTCCCATCATCAAATGCCGGAAAATTTTCCAAATTAAGCGAAATTAAAAACTCGTCGTTTTTATGATAATATCTGATTTTTAAGGAATAATCTATGGACAAAATTGATGATGTTCTTCGGTCAGTGGAGTACAGTTGATAAATTCTTTCAAAGGTACGGTAAGGTGTATAGATTTGAGAGCACACTTTTTGTTAAAGAAATCATCTAGTTTCGTCTTTGTTTAAGAACCGATGTATTAAAGACGGGATAGCTGAGTTCTAGATATAATCAAGTACATCGAGCCAAATCCAATTTGGCCAATAGTAATTCTATTCGAGCGCCCATTAAAAGAATTCCATAACAATTCCCTGCGACAACTTCGTTAATAGCAAAGAAAGGAAGCAAGAACAACCGGAGACGTGGGAATGGTGAGCAATTCTGGATGGATAAGAGCCGAGTGTAATGCTCCGACAGCACAATATGAGGGATTGTGACGAAAAACATAAAGCCATTAAAAAACGAGGAATCTCAGATTTCCTCTCAAAAAGTTGACAAACGTGAAACTAATTCATCGACTAGGTTGTATGAAATAGATGAAGAGAAATCGAAAAAAGGACAAGATATCAAAAAGTCAAGCTCACTTGTAATTCACAGCCTGTTTGGTGTATTCGAAGATGTCGTGACATTGACAAGTAGAATAACACTTGGCTTTTACTTGGAACAATAAAGGATTTCTTGTTGAATGTGTTCACAATCTCTTCCTCCATGTCGGTTTCATCTTCTTCACGAGATGGGCACGGCTAGAAATGGTTCAAGCATTTTTGCTTCTTATTATTTATTAATTATCCAGTTCTTGTTTGCATTGTTGCATGTAACCTACCGAGGACCTTTCAGTTTCTAATAAATTTAACAAAGCTACATTAAGGCATTCTGAATCTATACGTCTCAATAAATGAACTTCGCTAACTTCCGATGGCTGGGCTTTTAGTGGAGGAAGGATGAAATCGAGCCTCACAAACCATGAATATTCTATCATTTTCGCACTATTTTTGCCACAAGACAGTGTTCGAATTTGTCATCGACATGAAAACATTGCAGTTCTCTCCGAGAAAACCACTTTGTTTCAAGAAAGGCAGATCAAACTCTACTAGTATAATGGGGTGCCAAAATATTTGCAAAACACCGGAACGCACATGTCTGCGGTGGGAAACGAACGCGCTATTACTCTTTCCAGGGGCTCGCGCGTTCACCACCACACCATCCGGGTTCTTCGTTTTCCCTAATAAATGTCAAAAAAAACCCAAGAAAATCCATGGAAAAAAGACGTTAGACAGGTGACGCGATGGCAATACTTTTTGCGAACTCATAATGTATAAATTTCTTTGAAATGGAAGGCATTCATACTTGTATAACTGACGAGCTTTTAACGATGCCAGTGTGTTCGTCGATTGTCTCACGGTATTCCGTTGGCGGTGGAGGATAAGCATATCTCGATGTATCTTCAAACCTTAAACCAAAGCCTTTGTAGTGTATGAATTCTATTTTAATCACACCGAAAACCAACTGCTGGGCATCTTGCGGATTCTCCCCATTAGTCTTTCTTCTGTCGTCGTTGAGGACAATTTTTCCTCATATCATCAAATGGACCAATAAATCATTTAAATATTTACCATTTCGCAGCAAATACCTTTTTGCTTGTATTAATAATGTTTACTAATATCTATTAATAAGTTTAGAATAACAACCATGTTAGCTAAAACTTTTGTGTTCAAGTTGAGAGCAAATTCGAGGATTTTATGATGAACGTGTTGGATTTGATTCGAAAACAAGATTCTCTGTGTTGATGGCGATTTATTCTCTTGGATAATACTCTATGAAAGCTTAAAGGTGGTCTAAGGTCAGTGAGGTTGCAATACCGATGCGATAGCCTCTTTCGGCTAATCCGGTTGCCACTTAGCTTTCCTCGGAAGAAAGTCATTACTGCTGAAGTATACAGAAGCTGCAGTTCTCAAGGCTGATCATTAGCAAGACATGAACTGGCAAGGATTTCAGAACGGATGTGGCCAATTGACTGCCGATTATGCCCACACTCAACGTCAACAGCCTAGTTATCCACCTAATGAACCACTGACATTCCTACGAAGATTGCAGAGGACATGAGATAGCTCAGTTACAACAGCCATTCATTATTTGAGGAGCTACGGACCGAGGAGATCACCTTGAGAAGAGTATGAGTGATAAGCACAGTAAGAATAATAGTGGATAAGAATAATAGAAATAAAAGCAATTACAGCACTAGTGATTACAATGAAAATGCCAGAGGTATAAAGCAAAAGGTGACGAAAAAATTTGTAAAACGTTTCATTTAACCCTAACTGTATTATGTTTTTTCTCACTTCATGCAAGAAAGAGATTAAAGTCATTTCATGTCATTTCGTTAGGAGTGGGAATTAGAATTGCCCTCATAGGATCCCAGATGCTTGCTTCTGTAGAGAATAGGGAAAGCTCAGGTCGTGAGACTGAGAAGACTGAGTGTGCATGTAGAGATCCCACTGTTGCACCTCTACGCATAACCCTAATGGTCCCACATTATGTCAATGAGAAATAATCAACACTGTTGCAATTAGAGACAAACACTTTATGATTCAAAGAAACAACAGCTGAATTCGAAAGACCTGTCATGCTCATTTTTGTTCATCCAAATACCTCAGTCTTGCAATCGGCCCAATAAAAATAAATCGCCGTTCTTATATAAACGGGACCTTAAAACATTATTGGCTGCTGCTGGAAGAATGGTCTGTCATTAATCGAAAGACAGGAAACACGTATACGCTTTCTGAAAAGATTTCGGTAAGGGTTTACAACTAGAGTAAGCTTAGAACTGAAATAGAACCACATAGTATTATTTACTGAGCATCGCGAAAAGTTCTCTCTCAACGAGTCTCCCTTCATCTCTTGACACGGACAAAGTTCTCGCTCCTTCATTTGTACTGAACTCATAACGCTTTCCTAGGCTTCAACTTTTCATCTATATTGTGGTTCTGCTTGATAAGTCCTGATTCAAATTTCAAAAATCATTTCTATTTTTCCATGTCATTCCCAAAAATTGGGACTTATTTGAGAAAAGGAGATGAGATAAAATGGAATACATCTTTCAATGTCAGTAATAAGACGAAGAACATGATCTCCTTGATATTTTTACTAGTCCTTTCCACTATTTGATATCGTAGGTGCTGGTTCTGAATGGACAGGTCTTGTGCGGTAAACAGCTTAGAAAAATTAAAACGGGTACCTTCGTGAACCGGTGTAGTGCTGCCCCTGTTTCGTTGCTATGGGTCCTGAAACGATGTCACCATTTATGCCATCGGAAGACGTCGACGGAGCCATCAATGGCCTCCTTAAAGCACCTACTTATTTACATTATTTATTCATAGACAAAAAATAAAACGAATATTTTCTAAGTGCTTCTAAGCGGGAGCCATTAATGTCACGACCTAAAATTTGCTGTAATTTTCAATATATGTCATTGAGCTCACAAGCACAGTTTCAATGTGTCATTTTTTCATGTATTGAAAAACTCCTCCATATTATTCTACTTTCATTTAGAATAATGCTAAGCTCGGATTCGTTTCTCTTAAGAAGTTTCACACTCTAATGCTGAGGATGTCTAGTTTAAAACAGTTTTATGAGATATCTGTGAGGAAAGCACGTCAAGCAGTGGTGTTCAAAAGTCCCACCGAAATTCCAGAATTTATGGGATATATCTCGGTGGTTTTAAAAAGAAAAAGTTCATCCAAACTATCGGAAAGACGAGACCATGTCAGATTCTCCTAGTATTTCAACATGGCTTGAAACCTCTATCGAAAATATCTGTGTTGTGAAAGCCAGTGTGGTTATAAATTAGAAACAAATTAGGGGCTCAGTTGGCTTAGGGACTAAGGACGAAATGTAAAATTGATCGTTGCCAAGGGACGATAATAATGAGGTTGTTATGAAATTACTGTTACTGAAATAACGCTGAAGAATATCACAATATCGAAGAAGAGCTGACCATATATGTACTGCTCATTGGATACTTGAAACAAGATTTTCTGTGGACGGAAGAACAGAACAACAAGTTGTCTTGAGAAGGGCGAGAGGAGAAAGTGCAACTTGAACGAGGTCCGTCCAAGCAGAGATGAAGAGGCGGGCATTCATCAAGCCATAGCTCTTTGAGCGTAGGGGAACATCTATGTTAGGCTCCAAATCGAATCCAATAAGAGGCTGATTTGCTCGACCGTTGAGACTTTTTTACGAGTAATTCCGTCCAGACAATCTCTCTTCTTATACATTCTGAAAATCTCGAATTTTACCGATAGTACTAAGGGTGGGAACTAATGTTAGGCTCCAAATCGAATCCAATAAGAGGCTGATTTGCTCGACCGTTGAGACTTTTTTACGAGTAATTCCGTCCAGACAATCTCTCTTCTTATACATTTTGAAAATTTTCTCGAATTTTACCGATAGTACTAAGGGTGGGAACAAGCTGTTCGGAAAGATGACGAAGAACGATGTATTACGGAAAGTTAGCAGCCTAAACTGTCATTTTTTGACCCGCTCTCGCAACAAAGAGCAACGATTCCATAAGAATCAGGTTAAAGGGTTACACTGCTTTATGATGATAAGGTGAATAAGAAGTGAGGACTTCAGTTAAGGATTCATGTTGGTGATGGCCAATAACATTTATCTGATGTTCAATCAATGAGATTCAATAAGAACGAGCGTTCTGTGGCTTTCCTTAAGTTTTTGCTACTTGAAAATGGTCCAATGCCTTTGTTTTGATTGTTGTTGTCCGACATCGAAAAAGTTTATTCCAGGTTACCCAACTGCATTTCAGAATCAATGCATCATCAGAGTGGACTCACCAAATATTGCTCTGCCAAAATCGAAACGGACTCGATGCGAAGGATAGATGTAAGTTCTAACATTTCATAGGAAACAGCAAGGCAATCTGTCTGTTACCGATATGTCACAGGATTCTGTTAAAACCACATGTGCTTCTTCTTGTCAGCATCGCACTAACGAGTATTCCAATACATAAAGCTCTTTAACGCCATCGTTGCCAAACTACCGGATTCTAGACGTCAAGTCATTTCCACAAAAAGACTACCTAACGGTGCTTTTTAGTGAAAAGCCTTGTTCCATTGATAACTGTGAAGTCACACTCTTTCATACACGTTTGTCGGCAAAAAGCAAATGGCTGGGATAGTAAAACTATACTGGCTTCTAACGAATTTCTCAAGCAAGACATGGCATAAGTAGAAGATTGATCACCTGGACTGTAGTTTTTATCATACTACTTGCCGCTTACACTATCTATAACTCATTAATTTTCAACTGACTCTAAGCAGTTTTCTTGACTCAATCGGCTACAGTATCGTTCTTATTCGCTCCTTCGATGTGCCCAGCAAGCTCTACTCGCTAGTAAGATAAGCAGAACACAATTTCCCAATGAGATCCTTCATTCTCAATGTATTTTAAGGTATTGAACAACATATCTTATACGAAGTAAATAATTAGCATAAATAATAATATGAAAAATATTAATAAGAAATGAAGGATAAAAAACTGACAACTTCAGGGACAACTCAGAACAGAATGGATGGAGTGACTGAGTACTCTTTATGAATGGTATACTGGCCATTTCATTACTTCAAAACTGCAGGTTGATGACCAATATTTTGATACTGGATTCTTCCTAAACGAGGATTTTGTGTGTTCGTTTATTTTGTAAAAAATTCTCAGTAACATCCAAAAGAGTCAAAGAGTATATCCATAATACGAGATGGTTATTTTATGGCTAACTATCTAGGAAATCGTGATCATTCTTAGCACGTAGTTATCAGACGAAGAGCCATGACGCCTAGCCGACCACAGGGAATCTGTGCAAGAGACTCAGCCGCTATAAATTCGCTAAAAAAAAGCTCATAAAGATGGTTGGGCAGGTCGAGAGAAGCAAACAAGCCAATAAGGCAAGTTGACAAGCGACACCTCCGCAACTACCAACTAGAATATTCTACCACTAGCAACTCCTTAGCAACCCCGATCCACGTGGACGCCAACAGCAACATCGTATTGAGAGACATCACCGTATACCGCCATTAAACTCTTCCTCAATCTCGCTAATCATGAAGTTATGGCCCTGGGTGAAAAGCACTGATATGATTGCTCTAAAGGCGTAGACGTGTTTTATGGTAATCAGACTAAATATACTTGCGCCAATGAATTAACTTTTTCTACTAGAAGAGAACACAATGACAACAAACGCTTCTCCAACGCTCATTTTAAAAGTCGAAACGGATGGGACATGAGAATTTGTAAGAAATGAACAAGAGATAATCTTGTAAAGGCATAGAAAACATAATTAAACTTGCTCTGAAGACATGTGCGTTTTTGGAACCATAAACTAATGAAAGTATGCACTCCAAGCAAAAAAAAAAAATTCGACAAGAGTTGAAGAAAATTAAGTTAAATGAGAAGATCATAACAGAGAAGCAATTCAGTATAAAAATGAAAAAATGAAAGGATGATCAATCGGTGGTGTAGTAGAAGAAAATTCTGACATCCTATTCCAGTAGTTGTGTAAATTAACTCTAACCAGGCGATACTTCCGAAACGTCAGCTCTAACGGAATAAAGGATAAGGTAACATCTCGTGTTTGCACAACAAGAATATTGCAAACTATTTGATCAATGCCGTGGTTAATAGAATCGTGGGAATAACCTGAACTAATTTTGATGAATGCTGAGGGCAACTAACCTGAGATACCAGAGTAGGAGCGTGGAAGGGGAATGCCCTTTCAAGCAATGCTGTGCAGGAATAGTGAATGAGAACTGATAAAGTTTCTTTCAAACATTTGGAGGCTACGGAGCGCTTTTTTGAACGAAGATTTAGAGTGAGAATTGTTTTAGAGGGAAAGAACAACTGACGATTGCTATGGAAAGCAGGAGAATCCTCGCAAACTCAGATGAAGGTGTTCCATTAGAGAGCACTGAACTCATCAATGGCCTAATGTAAATCACCTTTGCAGAGTAAAGGTATGTATGAACGGGTACGCAGACGCAATGTCAAGGCTTGTACAGCTCCATATCTTCATAATAAAAAAACATGATACACAAGGCATCTGCGGTATTGAATTACAGTTATGTTTTCCAGATATTCTGCACGGTGTAGTCCAATATTGACGACATTGGACACACCAACTGAACCGCACAAACTGAAGTGTTAAACATTGCTCGTATTCAGAGCAAAGAGCAGAGCTACTTGGTACTACGACAGGTATGACGGAAAAAGACAGGACACTTCTCACTCTAAACAGCGAACAGAGCTTTTGTGATGCACGAAAAATCATGAGAGAGCCATATTACGATTAAAGAGCGTATAAACGTACCTCAGTAGAAGTTCAACATTTCTATCGGAATGCCTAAGTCGGTTAGCAGATAACGGTTCACCGAATGACCGCATGCAAATGCCAACCGATGAGGGGTCCATGCGACAACAATGAGCGGTGGCCGCACGCCCCTTCTCGCTCACTGACAAACGGCTTGGGAAGCGTGAGGGAGAGACCAGCGGTTACGAGGGGCGGGAGGATTCGTTGGAGGACATATGCCGGTCGTAGAGTATCCAGACTCGTAGCCACTCCATCTAAGGGCGACCGATGCCGACAGTGATGGTGCTTCTGGAGGATGTCTATTGCTTTCATCAAAAGACTAACTGAAGCTCTGGGAACGATCTTATTGCAATTCTTCGCAGGAGTTCATCAATCAGCCAGAGAATAACTAAGGCTAGACCTTGAAATTCCAAATGACTTCATTGTATCCTAGACCTTGAAATTCCAAATGACTTCATTGTATCCTTAGGAGAATTTTCGTGGAAATCCAACGAGTTGGAGGAATAAAGGTCATGAGTGACTAGTAACTATAAGGAAGTCCATAAAGGAATGAGTGACAGCAACATCTTATTGCATTAAACTACACGTCTATCTTGCTCTCGTGTAGCTCTAATCGTTTCGATTCACAACAAACGAATCTGATTTTTCCTCTTAAACGGAGAAGAGGAAGACCAGCGTTCCCGAAGCACCTAAAAATCCGAGTTCAGCTCAAATTGCGGAATCCCTGCGGCTGTTACAAGATATTTGCTGGCTGACTTTGTAAACCGACGAAAAAAATGACGGAAAAACTATTGAGGAATATTAAAAGGTTTAAAAAAAATTATGATGATGCTGAGATATTTGCAAACCTCCGGACCATAGGTACCTGCGGTGGAGAACGAACGCGCTATTATTCTTCCTGGGGACTAACGCGTTCACCACCACACCATACGTATCTTTCGTTTCCTCTGTCTCTCAGCTGGTTTAATAAACTAATAGCTAAAACGTTCGCCAAAACATGACAACATGACTCCGTGATGACTTAACTAGACGTTAAGAGTAGTGACGAAGTTTGTAGCTGCATACCAGTACTGTTATAAAATGGCTCTTCCTTCAAATCACTGCTCCTTTCGTCTCGAATTCAAATGAGTTTTAATTTACTTTAGGGTACATTTTTCCACCGCAGACTAATATGTGATCTCAAAGTTACTTGGTTGGAATCAGGGACACATCCTTCAAAAAGCGTTTTTCAACGAGGATTTACGTCCACAAAACCAGAAACTGCTACGTACCTCTTTTATGTTTCGTTCACTTCCTTCGAATGGAAACTGCGCTGAAAGTTTTCATTGAGGCGAATCCTGTTATCATATCACCATATCGCTAATCGAAAGATTTCTTATGATAGAACAAAATATCACCTGTGCCACAAAGTAATTGCTGTTGTTTTATTCATTTCTCAGCATTTGAAGAATTTCACTAATATCAACCTCTCACGGCGAACATCTAACGCCGATGCTTTTAAATAGTGGAAATTAGGAGAAGTCATTACCATCGTTAATCTCTTTGCAGGAATCGAAGCGTTTAGTTCATTTATATTGGAGAAGCTTGTGGTCTCCTTATGCACTCGTATGATTTCATTCTTGAAAAAACTGTCTATGAGGGATTCTATGAAGAACTTTTAAATGCTTTGTAAAGAACAAACTTTCATTATGTGCTTGTTCCTGCTCTAGTTTATTGCCTTTTTTCCAGCACCTATTTCATACATGCACTTTAGGTTCACCTCTAAAAAAACAAAACAGAAACTCCCAGGACCGACTTTCTGTTAACCTCGGCATTGATTGACAATTCGATGTTTTTTTTTCAATAAGCAGACACGAGGTTGTTATTATAGAAGTTATTAGGATGCAATAGCTGACGTTTCGGCGGTTGCGCCTTCTTCAGAGCCTGGAAAGGTCAAATTGAGATGATATCTACCCAGCCAAACACTTTCATAACCCTAGCGGGTAAAACTAAGCAAGTAAATTTGCATTCGCATAGAAAACAAAAAAAAAACAGAAACTAGTGTTTTCCACTTTGGATTTACTGCTAGGAAAAAGATATGCGTTTCAAGTTTTGACCAATCTCAAATCTTCTCATAAAAACTCGAGATTCTTTCATGAACCTCAATTCCAGCCATCGTAAAGAACGAAAAGCTCCTATCCTCTATGTTTACATGAACAGCTTCAGTGCTATTCGTTGCCAAATGGGCCAACATCAATGCTACACTATCTTGACGGGAAAGAAAATAAAAGTGGACAATATCACTTAGAACCTCAACACGACGACATCTGACACAATTTCCACGCCTTTTTAACCATTAATTAATAAATGTGACATTCTTGTCTCATGTCCTTGGCTTTTGCGCCAAGAAGAAAGAAATCGTATAGTTGAATACCTGTTGTTTGCCTTCATGAATCGTTTGTGCTTGCGCTAGCACATTCATATTTAAGACCAGAAAGCTTTCTATAGAGTCTTTAAGTAGCCGTGTCATCGCCTTCTCATAACGTCGTGATTTATTCCGCATTGCAAAGCGATTCGGTGCTTTGCAATTAGGCCTCGTCGAGCATGGCCTCGGCTCGTCGTGTAAAATTATTCGTAGTCAAGATCCAGAGATTGTTGGAGTTTTTTTAGGACAAGTTGCCTTGGCAGGTACGAAAACCTCACTGTACCGTAGTTGGACACACTTTCCTGCCGTCATTTGGTGCGAAGTTGAGTTTGAAAGGATACAAAAGATTTTTGTCGAAAAGCTGCTGCTCGCTTTCACCAGCTTACTACAGTATTGTCATCATTTCTTGTAATTAAACTGAGAAAGGGTGAAAAATTTTTAGAAGACAGTGCACAATAAGACTGTGAATTTAGGATTCCACTGAAATAGGGTAAAATTACACCTTATGAAAAAGTGTTTGTTTTTATTCCTTCAATAGTTTGCTAAATATTCTCTATCTACTATCCACTCGATTGATCTCCATTTCAATAGCAGTCGAAATGAGAATATGCAATCATTTCAAGAGTATCGCTGGTTATAGAGAATTAGTCCTTCAAGAGGACCCCGGGGAAAATGTCCAGGAGTCAAGACGACTCACGAAGGCGAGCGATTTTGATCCTTAGGAAGGTACACAAACTGCTTAGCTACCCTCCAATGTGAAAATATTTTTGAAAAAAGATTGAACTTAGACCTTATGAAATCCATCAAAGGGTTAGTAGTGACTATTTCATCCCATCATCAATCTTTCTACGTTCTAACGGAGATGACATTGTGGAATCATCAGCTTAATTAATCTCATTAACAACACTTGTCTGAGCAATTTGAGAAGAAATGATATAATAGAAAAAAGAGATAGGATATAAGAGTCCTACTCGTTACAGCATGGCTCTGAGGAAGGCGAAATCACCGAAACGTCAGCTATCGATCAACAGCACCAACAACAACGACGAAGAAAACTTATACCAAACTCGCATCAGCTCAACGAGATCAGTTAACAAGGGCATACAAATTAACTTTTATTTTTTAAATTCTTTTATTTATATAATAAATTGCTAAAACTCGTCTTTTGTAGTTTGCAATTGTCATAGCGTTTATTTATTTACTTACTTATTTACATGATACTTACTTGAATGGCCTGTCCTCACTGGATGTGCTGGCCTCAGCGCAATCTCTATTTTTGGGAGATTTGCCGATAAGCCATTGTGTTTCCCTGTAATCACGAGGTCAGGCTAGCCAATGTCTGCTCCAGGTCTTCATCACCACAGGCTATAACAGCCCCTGTGGATCAGAGGCAGATTTACCACCATGCGACTTTGATACCAGAGCGGTGATGGATCCTGCTATTGGTTTACCCTTAGCTAAGCTTTCTGATGCAAACGTCGGACTCCTTCTCAACCTGGAAGACCCTGCCAGAGGATGAATCTTCCGCTGCGCATTGCAGTCCGACACCCAGGAACACCTCCCAGCCATGATGGGGCGGTAAACCGTTGGGAGGACTTGCTTACTTAAGTGCAACTGTAGCTGAGACCACAAAAATTCGCCTACAGTGGTTATCTAGATGAAGACAGCTATTAAGCTTCAATTTCCGCATATTATTCCACCTTCCTCCACTGATGCATTTTTTGACTAAACAGCTAATATGCTGGGAAATTAAGCCTTCAATCTGTATGGAATCAGTAACTGCTAGAACACCGTAGTAGTGCCAATTGCAGTTATCGATTATTAAGCATTGCAAATGCAAATATACAAATACAAACGTAAATACAATTATTGTCTAATAGCGACTCATTCGAAAAGCATAAGTGGTCGAATCATTCACAATCATGTTACATACCATTTTCAAGTCTATTTATGCCCATATTTAGCCTTCACTCCGAAATTTAGCTCTCAACTTTCGTTTAGTGCTATTTTCTATTTCCAATACTTGATGCTTATCTGCAAAAGCACTCAAACGTTGGCAGTGGTTGAAAAACGAGGTGAACACATTTGTCAAAGCAGGATGCCATTTTTTTTCTGTCCACATTATTGCAAGCATTGAACAGAGCTTCCAGCATATCAAGACCGCACGATATCCAGAGATGACGAATTGAAGTAGAATATGTAATTATCACACTTCCTTTATAACTTTTCATAAAGGTTAATGCCGTCTAAAAATGAATGTAAATAATTTTAAATGTGTGGGATAGTCTTTTATCGCTATTAGTACTTAGGGGCCGAACCCGGTTGTTCACAAATTGCTGGCAACTTTTTGATAACTAGAGTACTTCGAGAGTGAGGTGATGGTAGGAGAAACCAGCCTAGAGACCTCTTCCTCAACCTTGTGTTAGCATATCAGTGAAAGAGTACATATTATAGAAGACGCTTTGCTCTATCTGCTTAGAGTAAGTGAAACCTTTTTTTTTTTAAATTTTAGAACTGTCGAGGGCTAAAATTTCCAAGGGTACTGGAAACGAAATTTATATTTCTAACGTTAATCTCGGCAACGATAAGCGTCAATATCGCATTTCCGGACATCGTTTGACCCTATAGACAAAATGTCACTTGTTACCACTTGTTTGTCACTACATCATTTCAATTATTTCCTAATATGAGCTTGAACGGAATAAAGGTAGAGAAGAAAAAATTAAGGTGGGCTCCATAAATAGGATCTCATCTTCGCCGATTGAGACATCCTGCTTTTAGTCGTGAAGTTCTGTAGATTCTAGTGGTCTTCATTTCAATCAACATCGTTGATCTTGAACTGAGATGTGTTCGCTTAAACTGAAGGCGGCAGACGTTTTCACATCGTGTTAGTGGGAATCAATTCGGAGATGAGCTCAAGTGCTGCATTGATGTGATATGATGCTTTTTGTCGTTAATAGAATGTGCTTGTGGCACATGACATCATTTTAGAGACTGTGAAAAGCTTTCTTCATTAATTTAGAGTGATTTTATTCCAGATTTCGGGAAATCATCACAGCGAAAATAGTCATCATTCGGAAATGTTAAATTATAAAGGTGTTCAGAAGGAACGATGAGGAGTCTGAGAGAAGTAAAAGAGAATGGAAACAACGGAGGCTGCCTCCTATTCCAATATAGCATTTTCCCTTAGATTTCATAGCGAATCAGTTGTGCAATGGTTCTTTCAGAAAGCCCGTGTTCTAGATGAATTCCTTGAAAAACCAAGGCGACGGTGACGTCACAAGGTGGCGAGCAGCTTTCATCAACAATGAGCATCTGAGGACGTTTCTTGGATCAGATCTATGCATGTTTTAATGGCTTCTGATGCACCGAAGTATAGACAAAATTGCCGTTTAGAAGCGAAGATGAAACTCTATGAAGGTAGCGATACCATTTGTTGGGAACGAAATTACTGCTAGAGCTTTACTTCGACAAAAGATCCATTTTAACGTTCTTTCATCAACAACGTAACGATTTACATTACATGAACATTTACATTGTTCAGTCCAACTATCAAAAACTTGACAAACAGGCAACGACATGAACGAAAGCAAGTCGTGAAGTCTGTAAGAGAAGAGCTAATTTGTCGACTCATTTGCTAGACAAGAAATGGATTCTGCATCTATTCGACTAACGGATTCGCCCATTGAAACTTCCAGCGACACCATCAACGATCAATATGACAAAGGTTGAAAGAACTCCGATAGAAAAGTAAGCATCGTATTGCATACTCACTAAATCGGTTTCCAATTACCGCTTTCCTCTGAACAACTATTTCTGGAAAAATCGTCTCTGTATTGATTTCAGAAAATCGCAGGTTACTGAGTTGAATTTTCACTGAAAGCACTAAAAAGGGTGTTTACTAGCTTGAAACCATGTGCACATTATAAATTGGGACACGTGCATTCAAGTAGAAAGTGAAAAGTAAGAGTATTCTCTGTGCATGTTAGTGAAAGAAAATGATTTCTTAAAGTCAGGTAAACAGAATCGAAAGCGGTCATTTGAGATACTCAAGAGAAGGGTAAGTGGGACACATCCACCCCTCTTTGTCAAATTGTTTATGTGGATTGGTAGCCGAACTCGTCAACAACAAATTTATTTCGCAATAAGCCCTTCGCCGTAGTTCTCAGTCGCAGAACAGTTATTTGAAAATATAGCTATTAAATCTTCTTAAACTGATGATGTTAGTTCATTGTGAACTTTTCGTGCAGAAGCGAAATCTAATTATCTGATGATTATGATAACATTATCAGATTGAAAAGTTTAGATAACAAAAGAAGATGGGTGCTCTTCTTCACCTCGCCTCACGAAATCCATTTTGTCAGCCTCACAGTGTCGAAGATTAAACTAGACAAGTGAAAAATCCACATTTTCTGTAGTGGTCAATGTATTCATCTCTATCTCTAGCTCTTCTTATTCCAATAGTATAAAGAGGGGCGGATAGCACAGTGGCAGTGAATGTCCGTCATCACGAGTATGCTGCTAGTTCAATTCGCACCGGGCCAACCAAGTCTCTCATCCTTCCATGGTCGGAAAATTGATATCGGACTTCTATGAGAAAAAATTATTCTCTGAAAACCAACTGGAAACGCTCCAGCACGGCTATCTCGGGACTCTAGGGAGAATTGCTCGACCAGCACTCTACGGCATTCAAGGTGAAATAAAAAAATCCTCAGGCAGCAACGGAAACCACACCGAAAAACTTGGAAGACCTTCGTGGACAATGGATGCGAAAAAGCTGATCGAATGTGGGAAATGCTGGGACCCACACAGTAGACGTAAAGATGGGTCATATAAAAAAAAAAACGAAGTCTGCAAGCGAGTACTTTTTAAACCGGCCGACATTTATCCTCGGCATTAATAATAAATACCTTCTTAGATTGTTAAACTAGCTGGATAATTCCCACTACCGACTTTCTAATAACCTCGGCATTCATCAAATAATTCTTCGGATTTTTGTTGAGCAAATACGAGGTGCTATTTTTATTCTTCATTCACGAATAAGTTGACGTTTCGGCGGACTTCGCCTTCACTAAGCATCAGTTGGAGGTGATTGAATGCTTATCTGGTCTTTACAACGACTCCTGGTGGCCTACCGATGTATCGAGCCAGTGCTTCTATACTCCCAGACAACTGTGGTACCAATTTGCCGAGAGAAGTGGAAGGCCTAGTGAGCCACGGGCGCGGCGATCGAAGCCACGTGTGTGTTGCAGAGCGCCTCCGCCCACTACGTCACACACGACCTTTTGCTACAGACCAGATATGTACTCAAGTCACCTCTAATGACGCTTGATGACGTTAAGTACATGGTGCAACCCTTAAGGGGTTGATATTGCAACTGATTTCCATTGCGCTGTTCTACAAAAACGCAGCTTCTATAGGGACCTTTTTGTCGTCCTTTCAGAAAATGGATGAATCAGTTGAATGAGGCAGGAAAAAAAGCCAGGACTGGGCACAAATCGCGACAAAGCGACATCTCGTATCTCGTAAAAGCTGTTTACTGCTGCACTGCAGTGAATAATGAAATTACTCGATTTCGGCGAGAACGGCATACACAATGAAAGGAAATTTCCGCGTGTTCCTTGTTTTGCTGTTGATATCCTTATCCACTTAAGGGCGCTGCTGAGGCTAAGGCAATGATGAATCAGCCGAACGAGGCAGGAAAAAAGCCAGGAGTGGGCAAAAATCACAAGAAAACTGGCTCATTAGAACTCTGCCACGCGAAACTATTATTGAACACAATGATTCTCTAATTAAGGAGACCTCTTTTTACGTGTGCTTTCGGCGTTCAACGAAGAGAATCATTAACAGGAGTTGTGTAAAAGAAGCACGGCAGTAGGCTCTGCAGTCATGCTTTTCGCCATGCAAAAGTCTTAAAAACTTCACACGCATTCTTTAATTCAATGGCCCTTCTAGTGCTCAATGGCTCGTACATTTGGAAGAGTTATGTGTTTACGATTCTAATTACGTCAGGAGCTCTGGACACCACCTATAGAGGCTTTGGAAGGTCATTAACAGCATTTGAGCAATGTGTTCTTAACGACATAATTGCGGTTAGAGTGGTAGTATGATGTCGTTCAGTACGAGCAAGACGATTGTTAGACTCATCTCCAGACTCACCAATCCCCTCTTTCCCCTGGAGTCGGAAGATTTCTACTAGAATGTTAACCTTTTCTTCACTTGCTGCCTACTATAATTTTTCTGACGGCAGCATTAGATAGAAAACTGCTGAGAGAAACGCAGAGTAAGGGCCTCCGTGGCGCTGTGTGCGATACGCGAGCCCCCTGAAAGAGTAATCGTGGTACGATCTGGCCTGGGGTCTGAGTTTTGCGAATATCTCAGCATCAGTGTGGTTTTAATTACTACTAGACTTGTTTCGGATCGGTTCGCTCTCTGCGACATACAAAATTTAATCCATTTCAACGTTTTTTAATCAACAATGTAACGATTTACATTACATGAACACTTACATTGTTCAGTCCAACTATCAAAAACTTGACAAACAGGCAACGACATGAACGAAAGCAAGTCGTGAAGTCTGTAAGAGAAGAGCTAATTTGTCGACTCATTTGCTAGACAAGAAATGGATTCTGCATCTATTCGACTAACGGATTCGCCCATTGAAACTTCCAGCGACACCATCAACGATCAATATGACAAAGGTTGAAAGAACTCCGATAGAAAAGTAAGCATCGTATTGCATACTCACTAAATCGGTTTCCAATTACCGCTTTCCTCTGAACAACTATTTCTGGAAAAATCGTCTCTGTATTGATTTCAGAAAATCGCAGGTTACTGAGTTGAATTTTCACTGAAAGCACTAAAAAGGGTGTTTAATAGAGGCTGTGATAGTTCTGGGGAGGATGGCTTTGATAGTTCTGGTAAAGATCCGGAGCGGAATGATCTAGCACTGCTATCCCAGGATTGTAAAGGAAATCATCTCGACCAGCATTCAACCACATCCATAGCTAAAACAAAGATCGTCCAGCAGCAGGCGAATTTCAATGAACAATTTTAACATGTATGTGTAATTTGTATATTAGAAGATTAATTGGATGGAAGAAGTGGTGGGTAGAACAATAAAGGATAAGCCTTTCGGCGTTGATCAACCTCTGTGGGATGGCGTCATACATTCAATATCATCAAATATCATTAGAAGCGATTGAGTGCATATCTGGCTTATATACTATCTTCTGGTGACCTGTCTATGTATCAAAATAGTGTTGTTATCCCATTATACATATTATACAAGTCCGACTTACCGGAGGGAAGGATGACTTGGTGAGCGCGAGGCACAAGGTTGAACTAGCAACCAAGTGTGGATGGGAGAGCACCATAAAACACTACACTACACACGCTTATGGACCAAGATTTGTATAATATGCTGCGTTGGGTCATTGAAGACAAAAAATTCCAGTTAAAAAATTCGAAAAAAGTCCAGCGTCGATTCCATCAAGTGGTGTTCCATCAAGACATTTTTTGCTTGTTGGTGTGAACGACCGTGAATAGAACAAAAGGACGTCGAAGCAACACATTAAGTTTGTATTTATAAGCGGAAAAAAACGGTCAGTGTATTTCGGCGTGCAGGAAACAAAACGCATATGTTACCAGCAGGCAATTAGTATCAAGAAATTGATACCAGAGAAGTTTCAAAAGTGTAAAGTGAATGATCGTTAGAGAAAAAAAGCTGTATTTGAGGAGCTCTTTTGCAAGGTCAGCGGTATCAGAACACTCGATATCAAAGTAGTAACAGTAACATGCAAGGTATGTGAAAGGGATTACAGTGCTCAAGGAGATTCGGCTGATTTTGTGATGAACCCAGAAGGCACTAATGTGTGCTAGAAACCCACAAGATATTAGCACGTGGTCCTTAACTCACTATTAGCAAAGATATCATCTCCTTGAAAATGCTTCTTGATCGCTATTGATGACAAGTTCAGCACCTGTTCGGTTCATTTTCTATCATGAAGAGTACATAAACTGTAATACCTGGAGTTGAATATGCCCGATAACCAGAAAGTTTTCTGCCATATGCACTTATCAGTTTGCAGTTGAGTTTTCTGTCAAAAACAATGCACCATTTTAACTCCATAGAAGTTCTCCCTATCGGAACATCAAGGAAGAGTTTATTCTTCTGAATTCTTACGCACATGATAGAATGATGTTCGAACGAAATGGGTATGGCTTATCGATCCAATAACTGATGACTCACTTAAATTGAAAGAGTGGAGCATGTTTGTCCTTACAAACCAAGAAGAATTAATTAAGGGGGCGCTTTGTTTGTCTCCACCATCGTCCATTGAATCAAGTATGTAATCGATGATGTTTACTTGTTTAGCTGCTTGTTCTTTAAGATAGAAAAACATTCGTCCATCTTCTAGATGGTCTCCTTTGGGAACGTCAAATGCAACACAGGGGTTAAAAAGAAGGGTTGTCATTGTTCATGAGCTGGCAATTCTTTTCATCACATGAATCACTTTTCAATATAGATTTGAAGCCAATTAAATAATCAATAAAGGATGAAGGATGAAGCATCCAGCGTTTACCATTCCCTATCGTTCCCTGAAAGATGCGGCAAGCAATGATTTTATTAAGCATTGTGAGAAGCGATTGGATGTATATCTGCTACATAAAAATATTTACGGTGGCCTACAGATGTATTATTATTATTGCTATCCTCCCAGACAAACCTGGTACAGATTTTCTAAATTCGGAGGGGTAGAAAACTTCGGAGGGGTAGTGAGGCATAACAGCGCGATCGAACCAGCGATTGATCTAGTGCGTATTGGGCGGCACATTTAACCATCTACGTGCATCTTTGCCTGTATAATTAAAACGAAATTTCTTACTGAGCGTATGGACTACGTATTTTTGTAATTTTCACATGACCCATTACATCCGCTGTTCGGATCCCTGTACTTCCTGCATTCGATTCGTTTTCCTCCTATTCATTGCCCACGTTGGACTTCGAAAATTTTACATGTTGTTTCAGCTGCTGATTGATGATTTTGTCTTCTTTATGAATGTCGTAGAATGCCGGTCGAAACATTGCTTCTTACAGTCTCGGAAATAGTCGGACTAAGGTCTTCCCGTATGGGATGAAGGAGAACGTTTGGGGCGGGGTTGAATTAGCAACTTTGCTTCGTAAGAAACGGCAACACTATGTATTGCACTTTTCCCACTGCTGGACTGCATAATGGGAGTTAATGCGGATCACCCAGTTATATTCCATGTGATATCACTTTACAGTTCTAACTCTTGGGAAACCACGCTTGAAGGTGACATTACATATCAACGTGGATGTGCTGAAAGGATTTCGAATCAAACACGTTTTTCCTCTTTTTCTCAGACATCTTCTCGCTTCTTTCTCTCTTTCTCATCCCGGCAATGGAAGAAGATTTTGAAAGAATTCAGCAATGTAGCGCTGTTTCTTCGCTGCACTCAATATATCCGTTTTAATAAACCTATTGCAACGACAACATAACACCACTTGAGAACCCATAAGAGTATGAGGATTCGCTGCTGCTGAATACGAAAACCAAATTCGTTGTTAATATAGGTCCAAATCTATGAGTTCTTTCAATATTCCCTGGGCGGTACACAGAGTAAGCATCCTAAGAAGAATAGAGAGAGTGGGTACCAGTGTCAAGCACAAGTATATGAGGGTAAGAATAGGTAGCAGATGGAGTAAAAGTATCCTTAATGAATCACGCTGTGAAGAATGATCTTCTCTTTTGCTTCATTTTTTCATCATTCTTTACATATAAGCGTTTACGAACGAAACTAGAACGCCTGTCATCACACCGAAAGCTTCTGTCATCGAGTACAAATTCATTATTATTCATTATCTCTGCGTTTAAAACTCAAAACTGTTAGAATCGGTCCCGAGTTTTTCGCCTAGTCAGCCCATTTCTGAAACATTCCTGCACAGGATCATGTGCAGTCAACAAGAACTTTGAGATCAACTGCGTCATAAGGTTAGGCTAAGAAGGTTAGGTATCGAAAGGCAAGGGGAGCATTACCACCAGTACTTTCCGCTGGACTTTCTATAGGCAAGAACTAGCAAATAGCCAAATTGGCCCTGCTTTCCGATTATTTTCGGACGAAGTTCGCCAAGAAAATTACTACGACGTAGAAAATTAAGCTTCTACCTAACACATGTGCAAAAACGTGCTATGCGCCAGGTTGAAAAGCAAATGAATTTATAATCTTTCCTAGTCAGCTTAGAATAACAGAGAAGGAACACAATGATGTTTCTCTCTATCGGCCACCCTCTGAAAAGGAGTATAGTAATTGATACCAAATATTAAATAGAGAGTGGGTCAATACGGCAAAGGCAGCTCACTAAGAGCTTTCAGATATTTCTCGGTTTAACAACGACCATCCAACTTATCCTGTCTCATACTTACTTACAAGACACACAAGCTTACTTCTACTGACGATCATGTGTCCATCGACCCATCATCATTTAAGGTTAGACCAATTATCAGTTCTATAGGTGGGCTAACTAATAGAATAACATACCTCCTGAGGTTTATTTTGACCCATTTCCTGAATTTCAACTTATTATTTACTGCCTATTTTTTAACGGCGGGATATATTGCGAAATACAACGTTAATAATGCTGAGATATTTGCAAAACTCCGGACCGCAAGTGTCTGCGGTGGGGAACGAACGCAATATCGTCATATACGGGGAGTAACGCGTTCACCACCACACCGTGCGGTTCCTTCGTTTTGCCCGTCTCTCAGCTAGTTCTATCGTTACTCCCCGGAAAGGACAATAGCGCGTTCGTTCCCCACCGCAGACACCTGCGGTCCGGAGTTTTGCAAATATCCCAGTTCTCGAAATTCATACCAACCCATCTGCGCCATACCAAAATACTCCTAGATCACACACGCCATGGAGTCTTTCGATATTACTTCACTTTACACCAATGCTTCAAATGACTCCGCAATGCAAGTCATTCTTGAGCTCCTTGTAGAACGTAAAAGGACCATAGTGTATGGATTATCGATCCAATAACTTATGACTCACTTAAAACAGTGTCTTTGTTGTTCAGTTTTCAGAAGACATTTTGCACAAATTAAAGTAAAAAGTAAAGTAAGTAGTTAAAAATTATTCCATCAATGTCGAGGTTAATAGAAAGTCGGACGTGGGAGTTACAAATTAAAGTGTTGCTCATGGAGCAGCTCTTGGCACCAAACCTTGCATTGTTTTCATGTATAAGGTGGGAGCTCCAGTTCTCGATCGCCGACCCTTACTCTACTTTCAGTGCATAGACGACTGCTTCATCGTCTGTTCCATACAAAAACGGATGGATGAGTATTTTGAATTGTTTAGCAGACAGCCAGAGTATATAAAATTTACGCGAGAAACACCAACCGAGAACTTGATTCTATCATCAAACATTGAAAGGAAGCTTTCAGAAAATGGGCACTATAAAATTTACGCGAGAAACACCAACCGAGAACTTGATTCTATCATCAAACATTGAAAGGAAGCTTTCAGAAAATGGGTACGTAACAAAATGGTGTTGAAAACTAAGTAGGAAAAATATATTAGTGCACTAACTTTACTTTCATCCTTCACACATAAAAAACATCTATTGAACAGCTAAAAATGTGTGAACAGGAAAACAGGAAGGGAAAGGATTGTCAAACTTTTCACAAAAAATGGCCACTACAATGGCTACGAAGCGGATGCCACCAGGGTCAGGCCAAAAGGTAGGGCTATATCCCAAAATAATGCTTCAAATCCAAACAAGATCAGCTTCATATCAAACGAACTAAGTTACGCCATTAAGCCTCAACCACTTTACTGAACAACATTGCCATATTTAGAAATCCAACCCTTGAGTGAAATTAGTATCTAACGTTGTGTAAGGAGCCAATAATTTTAGACGCTTTTTAGAGGGTGAGTTGCAAGTTGTTCGGTTCAAGTGTTAGCTCAAAAAGGATCAAAACAACTTGGTTGGCAAGTGCCAGGAACCCCGGAAAACTATGAAGCTCGAGTACGCTTATGTTAACTGAAATGTGAAGCGTGTCTATCTTCGTTTAGGAAGCTCAATTTTCTGCTGAAAGATCTAATTTCGACTTTCACAAGACGAGACCTTATGAATGGTTCTTATGATGAATTTTAGAACCAGGTAGTTTCCAATACAGTTACGAAGAGTCGCTTGGTGCGTATTACTGGGAAAGAATAGGATCTGATTTTCAGTGGTGGAATATTCATAACATACAGCACTTGCTTTGCGATTAGTCAACGACCATGTCCAGCCGTTATATTTATTTATATGTTTTTTTGCACTACTCTTGTTGATTTGTTCCGAAGTTGGTAAAGGTTTTCGTTGTTATTCCCGGTGTTGTTTTGCTATTGTTGTTGTTGTCGTTGTTGTCGTTGTTGTTGCCGCAGTTGTTGTTGCTGTTGGTCGATTGATGAAGTTTCAGCGAGCGATTTCGCCTTCCTCAGAGCCTGGACGTTATACATAAACATTGGCTCTGCAACTATCGAAATAACAATGTTCTAACCTTTATTTACTGCCTATTCTTTCGATTTCTATTTCGTATGGCGCTTTGTGCTCTCGAGATCATTTCCGTTGACGGATGATTGCTGATAGCACCGTTAAAATTAAAAAAATTGTGTGAGAAAAAGAAAAATCAAGGGTATCGGTCGGTGTGGTGGAGAGCACATGAACCGTCGCAAGGTGTAATCAAAGGTTCGAAGCCCATCTGAGAGTCTGAGTTTTGACCATATATCCACAAAACTCTTGTATTTCGAATAGAACACTGACATGGAAAAACGCAGTAAATAAGAGCTTAAGCACATAGTATTCTCTAGCTGAATGAAATGTTGGTATACTGACATTGATACAGGCTACTTGGTCAGAATGAAAAAAAATCACCTGCATCACCTGTATCACCTGTAGTCCCGTTGATCATCGAGTGACTCGAGCGGGCTCTAGTAAATCTTCCATCTTTCCCTATCGCGTGCAAGAGTAGCTCGGTGGATTCTGCTCGCTCTAGGGAGTCATCGAGCATCGTATCTTTCTTCTTCGCTCTTCGTGAAGAACTCTGACCATCGCGTCGGTGATCTTCCTGCAGTATGTTTGATATCCCGAAGAATCCAGTCACTAACGACTCTTGTCCACCGGTGGTCATTCATACGCATTACGTGTCCGGACCATCTTATATTCGACTGAAACGGGATGCTCCTAGCATCGTCCTTTCGTCTGCGCGTTCGATAATGTTGGGTGATCTTCCATCGTGCTTACGCAGCGACCAGGTTTCTGACGCATACATTAGGGCAGGAAGACCCTTTGAGTCGAAAAGGTGCGCATGGAGTCGGGTGTTCTTTGTTCTCTCCACTACATTCTCGACGCTCTTGAAAGCTCCCCAAGCCGCTCCATTTCTTGTGCTCAGCCCTGGAGCTAAGACTTTCATCATATTGATTTCCCGACCAAGATAGACATGACTGGAGCATTCGGAGACATTCGTTACGCTGAGCGTGAATGGGACACACGATACCAATCCGTTCCTCATGAACATCGTTTTTGTGAGATTTAGTCGAAAACCAATCTTTTCACAGGCGTTATCAAAGACCGCATGCATATGTTCCGCTTGGATAATGTCTGGTGTTATAAAGACATCAGCAAAGCGAAGGTGATGTTTCTGCTGACCATCGATTTTCACTCTCGTATTATCCCATTCCAATGTTCACATGACGTTCTGGAGGGTGGCGGTAAATGATTTTGGCGACGTTGTATCGCCTTGCCTAACTCCTCTTTTCACGTCAACCTTAATATCGTTGTAGAATGGTGAAATATTGGTTGTGAAATTTTCGTACAGCTCACGAAGAATCTTTATGTGCTGAGTACGGAGTCCTTGACTATCAAGGGCTTCTATGACTGCTTCTATGTCAATCGAATCAAAGGCTTTCTGTAAATCGATAAGAGTGAGACAGAGAGGTCTTTTGTATTCTCGCGATACTTCATTGAGACTTGTTATCGCGTGGGTGTGGTCCATCGTACTAAATCCTTTTCGAAATCCTGCTTGCTCACATGGCTGTCCTTCGTCCAATGTTCTGTCAACATTGTTTAGGACAGCTTGAGTGCAAAGATCGCAGGCGACAGAAAGTTGGCACATTGGACGATGGTTGCCGATAGAGTGGTGGTCATCCTTCATGAACAATAACACGGTCTTGCTGGTCTTCCACTGAGTAGGGACCTTGCATTCACACAGGTAAGGTGTGAAGGAGATAGATGAAAAAAGATAGTAAGGAAAATTGTACGGAATGCTTTAGCGTTCACAACTTTATAGGAATGCCAAATAGTTGGGAATATTAGTCTTTGTAGCTGCCACGATGGTCTTCTCTGTGTAAGTCACTGAGTCGAACGCCTTGAGACACTGGGTTATGTCTGTTATGACTGCAGTAACAATAATAACTCCACAATAACAACAAAGCGAAGTATACGAGACGGATTGAAAGAGCACTGGTTGAACGAATAGAATGAACACTAGACAAACATTTCGAACACTCAGAAAGCTAACTGATGGGCTGCTTAAATTCCTTTTGTAATAGGTGGGGTTTTCACAGAGGAAGCTAGAAACTGCGCTTTAAGAGGTTCTAGAAGCTTCTTAAATAGTACAATCTGATAAAGGTACATGAACAGAAAGTTCGTGAAGTCTATATATTAGTTTATTCAGAAAGAACATGTGAAAGCAATGGAATAGTCTTGTGCAAAGTCTTTTACTGAAAGTGCATTTGGAAAAGGTACCAAGCCTTAGACAATATGAATGGACAGAGAACATTTCATATCTATGAAGAATGTTCTCTGTATGGAATAAGATCTTAGAATGGCAGCACCCAGTAGGTTAGAGAAGCAGGTTCTTAATAAATCAACGCCGTTATTACTTGCCAAGACATGCGGCGATATTGTTTGGACTATTATAACAATTAAACAAAAAGCTTGAAGAGTATATCCACTGCAAAAATCTGGTTGAAAATTTGAAAGTCTTACGGTATTGTGCGGGACACTACCCGTAACTGTCCTGCATCCTGTCATCCGGTTGATCGTCCAATGATTCTAGCCTGTGAGTACTGTTTGCTCTAAGGTCTAGTTGAACATCATGTCTTTCTTCCAAGGTTTTCCTAAGGAACGCTATCCATCAGGCCTGTTGTCTTCCTACAGTACGTTTAACACACTGAGAAATCCAGTCGCTAATAGCTCTTGTCCATCGGCCGTCGTTTATAAACACTGCTTGTCCAGTCCACTTTATCTTCGACAGCTTGGACGTACACAACGAATCCTTTCCTTCTTGATCGACGACGTAGACCGAAGCTTCAGATTCCCTCCCTCACTTGCGTGACACTGAGTACTCCCAGCATCGTCCTTTTCACTGCGTCTTCAATGACGCTGAGCGATCATTCATCTTGCTTGCGTAGGGACCAGGTTTCTGCAGCATATGTCAAAGAAGGGGTCGAAAAAGTGGCACGTTGTTGGTATTGTTTTTCTCCTCATTACACCCTCGATGCTCTTGAAATCCGCTTAAGCCGGTTGTTTCCTTATGCTCGATTTTGTAGTTAAGTAAGAATTAGACGAAGACCAACTCTTCCACTGGATTTATTAAAGTCGGAAAGCATTTTTCGCGCTTGGCTAGTGTAGGATGTTATAAGAAAGATGTCACCAACAATGCGAAGATGGTGTAATTGCAAACCATCGATTTTCACTCCCATTTTCTCACACTGCTGTTTTCACATGAAGTTCTCGAGGGTGGTGGTAAATAATCAATAATATATAGCATATGAAGAATCTTTATATACTAAGCAGGGAGCTTCCAATTCCAATCCAATTAACCCTTCACCGTGTAGGGCTTCCATGACTGCTTCTATATCATTTGAATAAAAGGCCTTCTGTAAATCGATGAAAGTGTGAAAGAGCGGCCTTTCGTACTCTCGCGATAATTCAGTGAGCTTTGTTATCGTGTGGATGTGTTCCATTGTACTTAATCCTTTTCGGAATCCTGCTACCTCACATGGCCGTCCTTCATCAAGTGTTCTGTCAATATTGTTTAGGACAGCTTGAGTGCAGAGATTGCAGACGACAGCAAATTGGCACACTGGACGATGGTTGCCAGTAGAGTGGTGGTCATCCTTCTTAAACAAAACACAGTCCTGCTAGTACGCTACTGAATAAGAATTCTTCAGGTGTTCAGATTTTATTCTGTACGGGCTAGGAGTTGTTCGGTTCTTCACTTACGAAATAGCAATGTCAAATTTCGGAAGGAATAACCGGTGGGATGACATTATCTTCCCTCCTTTTACTACATTTGAGAACAGGAGGAAATGGCTATTGAAGAGATCCGATTAGTAAGGTGTGAATGATTTCCTCCATTATCCTTCTGGAAGAAGTTACGACTCCGTCTCTACGTCGGAGTGCAATCATTTTCGTTCCTTGTAATTTGGGAACTTTCGGTGGTCTTTGCGAGTCCTTTTCTGGTGTTTTCACCATAATTGCTGCTCTTCTCTCTTTAAGAACTTCTTTTATCGCCTATCTGAATTGTTTGGCAACTTCGGACTTAAGTTGGTGGTTGCCTATAACACGTGCGATACAACACTGGCATATCAGCTCAAGCATTTCTTGAAAGAGATGTCTGCTAGTGACTTTCGAACTCTCAGCTTTCATAGCGCAAACGTGAAGATGTTCAATGATCCGATTTCGTATTCCTCGTCGATGTTATTGAGAGCAGCATCCTTCCAACAGCCTAGCCTATGAACTAAATAAGTCCCAATTTTTGATGCTTTATAGACCTTGTTTTTTTGAGTTTTGCGGCTTTTTTCTTGCTTTCAGCTATAAATGAAGTCTTGAATCAAGAAGGTGATTGTCTGATCCCGTATACAGCTGCCGAACGACAGCGACATCAGTTAGGCGAAATCTCCGACCTACTATGATGTAGTCTATTTCGTTTTGATTTTCTCTATTGAAAGACGCCTACGTCCAGCGTTCATGGCGTGTTGCTTTTGGAATTGTGAATTACCATGGATGATCTTGGTCGCCATGATAAACTCATAGAGCCGTTCACCCTGTTCGTTCCATTCTAACCCGTGGGTCCCATTGTGAGGTTCCTCAGCGTCCGATTCGGGTTGAAAGCTGTACGAATGGATCGACGTTCACGGACAAAGTAAGTTGTGTTGACGAGAACGCCGACGTCGCCGACTCTGCCATCTTCGAATGTTAAGAGTAATAGTTCTTCACCAGTGTTATACACGAGGGTGAATGGGTGCCGCCGTCTCGTTTCGGCCAATCCAATGTCACCTTACCTTATCATTTTTGCCTGCATTGTCAATTCTTCTATAGAAGATTCAGGTGTGGGTGTGCGTGCATTGTAAGCACAGATCGTCTTTTCAGTCCTTCGCTATTTACGCAGCCTACAATGACCCTGGAGTTTTAGCAGCTTCTCCGTACTCGCCCAACCTAACACTGAAGTATCGGACGGAAGCTCTTCCGAGTCAGGAGAATGAAGGTCAATTATTTTGCTGTACGTAGCGTTTGAAACCCACGTATTGCTTGCTGAAATCTAAACGCGAGAGGTGGGTATAATGGGTATACTCATGGGTGGCCTGCCAATCTCTCTCAGAGTAGGAAAGCTTATTTCTTCAAGCGACTCTTAACCGCATACCATACACTTCCCTCTCACTTGACTCTAGGCTTTTGGCCGAATTGACTTGTTGAACACAATCCGCACTAACGAGAGCACACCCAAGCACGCATGCATGAATACGTCCCCATAAATTCAGAAGGTATTCGAAAAATCAGCGAGGGGTCCCATCCCTGGATCCACCTGCATATCAGGAAGGCAAAAGTTCTTTTGGTCTGAGATTAGCCCCCCTATCCGCTTCCTGCGGACGCGCCACGTTGTCTCGTGACTACTCTTCATGAGATTCTTCTATAAAGGAGATTCTTGTCATCGTTAACCGTTTTATTCAACTGCCTGCTGCATTTTTTCACGTTAGCGTACTATGTGGAATGCAACCACAATGATGCTTTGGTATCTGCAAAACTCCGAGCCGCAAGTGTTCGCAGTGGGATCGAATTCTCTATGACCCTTTCGGGGACTAGCATGTTGACCACCACACCATGCTGGTCTTCTCTCTCGCATTTCCCTCAGCCGTGTTTTACCATATAGTAGCATTTGTAATCACCCATCGACAAAATTGACCTGAGGGACACAAATCGGCATTGAAACATAGATTTTTGTGTTCCTGATTAGATAATACGACATTGTTAAGAAAAAGTACAAGCTTTCGGAGTTCATCAAACCCCGAAGGAAGCAACATGTACTAGACTTCATCAAATATCGTTATAGGCAACTGAATGCATATTTGGCCTGCACAATGACTTGCGGTACCGTATCGATAAATGAGTTCAGTGCTGGTATCCTCTAAGTCAAGTCTGGTACCAGTAAGGAAGAGCTCCTAATATAGGGTCACATCGCATAATGGTAACATAACTCATAATCAGTGATATTTCAATAACTGCCACCAATCTCTGCAGGCCATTAGTTTCTAGGTCAGTCTTAAAAGCAGTGACTAGTTGATTTGAAATTAAAGCCAAGCTAAACTAGGATTGATGAGTTCTACAACGATCTTCTAGTAGCCCAACTTTTTCTGCATCTCACCTAAGTGTCCACTTCTTTACAACTGTGCCCACTTGCTAACTTTTTGACGTGTAATACTTTAAGAGCATAATTTACTATGACTGAAGTGAAGTCCTTCAAGCCAAGAAGAAATGACGTTTCGTTAAGCATGTCCTAATTAAGACATCTTTCCCTGAAAACAATTCGAAATGTCATCGAATTATGGACCAGTGATGCGCTTCCAACTGAATAATAAACAGTATTTCACAAAGTTTCAGTCAGCAATGTGAGCCTTCATGGCGAAGAATGGCGCGGAACAGTGGACAGCGATCATGTGAAAAAGAAAGCATCGTAGAAAAACTCAGAACTCACAATTTAGTAGTTAATGGGCACTTTGAGAACGTCGGAAAAGTGAAAAAGCTCGAAGGACAGCTGCAGCATGAACGGCTAAACAAGTGGCAACCAGATCGTTATAACGAAGTCTGCACTTCTTTTCGCCACAATGAGACCCATTGCGCGATCACCTTATGGCTTTCAATGAAAAATAGATTCTGTACGATAACCGACACCAGCTTGGCTCAGTAATTAGACTGAAATAAAACTCGAAAGTATTTTCTAACGATTTATTAGCAATAAAAGATAATTACACGAGTTTTTCGTTTTCCATAGAGAGAATCGTGTAATACAACGCCTGTAATCTTAACTGAAAGTTGGATGAAATCCTGAACTTCAATCTATGTATGTGTTCATTACCAAAGACAGTCCGATCTTCCTATGCGACGACGTCCGCCAACAAGTTGCGGTTGAAGATAACGCGGCTGAAGTTGAATGAATTGGTACAGCAAAGTCCACTTCCCTCGCTTCCTTATTGGTGCTCTCGTGAACTATTTAATACTTTATTCAACCCCCGTCGAAGACTATTAACTGAAAAAAGCTTCAACAACGAAACCGCTGCTAAAAATACAATTGAAAATTTCGTCGCTTCTTAGAATTCACCGTTTTATAGTATTGGAATAAGAATAAATAGACTTATAACTGTTAGCCTTCTATTTTCTGCCTAATATAGTGTTCCACGGCACGGTGTGATGTGAATTACAACCACAATGATGCTGAAATATTCGCAAAACTTGAACCCCGGGCCAGATCGAACCACGATTTCCCTTCCCGGGGGCTAACGCATTACATACTGCGCCCAGGAAGCCGTTGCTCTGCGTTCGTCTCAGCTAGTTTTCTACCTAACGCTTTCAAATAAACTTCTAACTATTTGAAAAAATTGGTATGCTCTAGTGGCTTTCTATCATTGATGATGCAGTTGTGTTGGTGCCCATTTGTTAAGAACTAACATTCACAATCCAGAGCTCCTTTGCGAACTCGATGATTGAGACAGCACTGTGTGAGAATGAGGCTTAACCCACAACATTTCCACATAATCTGTCAAACTGCGTTCGTCTATGACAACTCGGCACATGGTTAGAATAGGTTTGATTCTGCAATCAGAAAGACCTGAAATTGCTAAAAAAGAAGACGACAGATTTATGATCCAATGGCGATTAACAGAAAGCCGATCCTGGGACCTCTGCAATCAAAATCCACTTTTTTCATAGAGAGCTGTGTTTTCACATTCGAAAAGTTATTCAATAGATGTATTACCACCACATTTACAAAAATTTAAACACAAAGACAAAAAAGCTGTTAACGTTGTTGCTAACATGTGCATATTGAGAAACGTTTAATATGGAAACAAATCACACACAATGCCGAGAGCTGTCAAAGACAAAGGACCACACGTTCAGATTTGTCCACTTCTTCACAGAGTACATTGGAAATTAACAAGGGCAACGACAATGAGTTCAATAGCTCTTAGTTACAACAACGATGAGCAAGCGCTAGAAGGCAGATTTAAAATTTAACATCTAATTATAAAATAAGCAATGCTTCTAGCTTTTAAGGCTTTAGAAGTGAAGCGAAAGGAATTTCTAAGACGAGATGCAAATGTGAAGAGAAGACGAGCAACATTATTCAATCAGTACGCATCAATCTAGTGACAAATGCTATTTAGCTCACGGAGTTTCCGACGTTCTTCATATATCTGCTCCATAACCTCCTTTGTGGTTACCTTGCAGCTTAAAAACAATAGTTGAAAAGGGACATTTTTCGCCCTAGCTTTCAATCTTTCTCAGTAACCTTCAAGAGTTCCAAATTCCAACAATACGAATCAGCAAAGATATGAAAATGGAAGAAGCATCTTGTGCACAATGCTTCCACTCTTGTTACCGGGCAAGCAACATTTTTTAAGCACCATGGTACAATGTGAGATATAACAAAAGGGATGCTGAAACATAAACAAAATTCGGACCCTTACGTGGGGATTCAAACCCTCGAGTACCGATTACGCCAGATATAGTTCCAAGTTTTGCTCATATCTCCGTATCCCTACTTTATGTACAGTTATCTATTTGAAAATTTGCTCAGTTTTCTAGTTCACGTGAATGAGCAGAAGCTTCACGACGTCTCAAACACCGTATTTGGAATCATGAAGGAGAAATCGAAAGCCTTTTTCAGGGTTTGCGTTGTTGAATCAGCTTTTCCATCATAACGTTTTCGTCAATCGTTTGAAGAATGAATAGTTGGCGATAGATTTTGAATTCGAAAGGATAATATAATTCGATTTAGGATGTTCTAAGTGCTGTTTTTTCACGTATGATTATTGGCTACGATTATTGGATTATTGGCTCACCCTTAGTGATTTATATTGGGGGAAATTTCTTGGCTGTCGAACTGCCAAGTACAATAAGAGCTCAATCTTAGAACCAGGGTCACCTAAGCTGCGAAGAAAGATCGACACTTCCATCTAGAAGTCCAGCAGACAGAAAACAGTGATTTCCCGCTGTCAAGAAAGAAGCCTAACCAAAAGTCGAAGAGCTTTCTCCTCACTCACTATACCAGCGACTACTAGTGATAATAACTCGGGCAGACTTCGGCAAAGGTTTCTCATGTATTAGATGAAAAAGTGCACAGGAAAACGTTATCCCTCGTAAACATGAACTACTATTAATCAAATAAGTATATAGCTCCGCTTCAGCACACTAAAAACACCTAGAGTTTTCTTCGACACAATAACGAGAAGTATTCTTTCGATTCATCGTCACAACGTCATAAAACACAGACTGCTTCACTGTTTGCAAAAAAAAGGACATTTTAAACGTACTCTTTGGTTAGTGGGCAACATTTCGCTAGTTTTGAGCACTCCTTGTGCCACAACTTGGTATCTCGCCGACACACCAAAGCCTGAAAGAAACAACTGCATGTAACCAGTGTGAATATTGATTACCCTTCTCTAATTTCTTTTCATTGAGAAGTGTTAACCATCAAAAGTATGTAACGCATGTGAATATCATATCAGAATAAGACTAGGAAAATCTCACTTTCTTCATATAGCTTTTTCCTGAGAGCTTTGAAAAGTGCGCTTTCCCGTGGTTAGCGCGGGCAAGCTTGAACTTGTCCTGCATCGAATGACAAGATATCATCTGAAAATTTCACTTATTTCGGTTTCTTTTTTGCTAGTGGATTGATGCAAGGGCAATTGCGATTTGGAACCGCGAGTTTTAAGCCATTATCCTTGAGGTGACGATACTAATCAAAATAAAAACCACTAGCATCTACATATTTTTGCAACAAAATAAGAGCTTATTTATTTTCTTCATTACGATGACGCTGATGCTTAGGCATTTGAATAATGCCGAGGTTAATAGATAGTTAGTTGCGGGAATAATTAGAAAATTACTTTACCAACGATTTCGTTGTTGACGATTTCCTCAACTATCTAGATGGTTAGGAAAAATGCTAGCTGGTCAGCCATCATATCCTTCTTCTAGGCTCTCCATAGAAACCCCTAATCATCGGGTCGGTGGTCATTCTGCAGTACGTTTGACATCCCGAGGAATAGAGTCACTAACGCCTCTTGTCTATCGGTTGTCGTTCATACGCATTGCACGTCCTGTCCACCTCATTTTCGATTGTTTGGCGTATAGAACGGCATCTCTGATTTTCGATCATTGACGTAGATCGAAGCTTCGGAACCCTTCCCTTACTTGTGTGTATTGGTGCTTCGACCATAACTGCTACTCTTCTCTATCTAAGATCCTGTCCAGATTGTTTGGCAAGTTCGGACTTAAGTTGGTGGTTGCCTATAACACGTGCGATTCAACACTGCCATATCAGCTCGAGTGTTACTGGAAAGAGACGTCTCCTGGTGATTTTTGAACTCTCAGCTTTCACAGCGCTAAAGTGAAGACATTGAATGATCCAACCGTGTTCCTCGCCGATGTTATTAAGAACGCCATCTTCCCAACAGTTAACTAATGATTTGAATAAATTCCTGTTCGTAATTGTTTTAGGACCTTGTTTTTGAGATTTTTGGCTTTTTCTCCATTCTGCGAAAAAATTAAGTCTTGGACGAAGGGGACAATGGTCTGTTCCCGTGTACAATTAGGTGGAATAGCGACATCAGTCAAGCTAGCCTTCGATTTACTACGATATGGCCTACTTCGTTTTGGTATTCTCCATTGTGAGATTACTACGCCCAGAGCTGAGATTCGGGTTTCTGGAATTCCGAGTTACCAGGAGTGTTCTTGATCATCATAAATTCGGACAGCCGCTAACTGTGCTCATTTCATTTCAATCCATTGGTCTAAATATGACGCTCCTCAGGCGTTGTTCTTGGTCCAGTCTTGTCATTTTAGTGTCCAATAATGACTCTAACAAATGTACGTCTCCTCTGTAGAACTTTTCCAAGTCCGTATAAAACGCTTCGACTTCTTCTTTGTCATAGTTTGATGCCGGAGCATAAGCGATGAAGATTGTCAAAGTCGGTATTGATCCACATCTCTTCAATCGTAAACGTCTGATTTCTGTTTGTTAGCTGTTAGAATAAATCTATTATATTCATAAACAAACTCGCGCTGACAAGAACGCCGAAGCCGACGACCCCTTTATTGTAGCATGTTCTGAGGAACAGTTCTGTTCCGGTGTCATAGACGGCGTTGAATGGGTGGCATCGTCTCGTCTCGGGAAGAGTTCGATGATGTCATAACTTATCCTTCTTGCTTGCATGATCAACTCTTCTATTGAAGGCACAGGTGCAAGAGTGCATGTTTTGTAGGTACAGATTGCCATCTTAGCCTTTCGCAATTTAGGCAGCTTAGAATGACCCTGAGATTCTTGCAGACCTCTCTGTACTCGTGATATTCAACGCTGCTATTTCGGAGGCTCATTCGAGGTCAGGGGAATGAAGCCTGTTTATTTTACCGTGTTTACAGTTTAGCACCCACGTATAGCTTGTTGAACTTCGAACATGGGGTTTGGGTGCACTCACGTGTAGTGGCATTTTCTCGCAGAGCACACAGGAGAGATTGCCTGTTGGAGATGACTTCTAAGCGCCTCCTATAATACTTCCCTGTTACCTGTCTTTGACTTAGACTTTTGGCCGAATTGACTCGTAAAATACAATCAGTAGAAACGAGAACACACCCATACACGCACGCATGAATACGCCCTCGTAAACACAGAATGTACGTGCCAAATCGGCGCGGCAGAAACAGGGAGTCCATGCTCCGGATCCATGCGTGTCAAGGAGGCAAAGGTTGGTTTTATGCTAATAAACACTCTATCCGCCACCTGGGGAGGCCCCACGTTGCCTCGCGACTAACACATCACTATGTGATGGAGATCCGTGGAATTATTCTTAATTAAATATTAATAATTAAAGTTATTCTCAGAAGCAACTCTAGTGTTGCAGAAAAGCCAACGGCATTTATTCAACTGCTGTCCGTCACCCGTAAGACATTGAAAAGATGAAAAACAGCTCAACCCTACATCTAACCGCCACACAGTCATCGTCGTGAAGTCCATTCAAGGCTTGCTCTACGTAATAAAAAGAAGAGTCGATTTTTCGGTCACCGGCGAAGTATCTAGACAGCTTTGAACCAAAATACGCTTACGCTTACTGTCCGGAATGAATCGGAAAAAGTAGAGTTACACCATCAATGAACACATTAAAAACTGAAACGTATGCATCCAGTGCCAATCAACAGAAACCATCCAATTTTCTTTCATGACAAACATATTGTAGAGGTCGAGCGCATCCGGGGCACAAAATTCTAACCCATTTGGCGCAACAAATTCATTTATTTTCTTATATTTTTACTTTTTCATTAATTTAGCAGATTTGATTTATTTAGCAAAAATAACAATTGTATATCTGGCTAGCCGACACCAAGTATCTGTGAAAAATGCCGTCAAAGAATTTGGCGAATAAGGTAAACGAGTAAATAAGGCTTTCTTCAGGCCAAGTAACAGCACTTCAAAGTCTCTACTGAAACCGTGCCACTATTTTCCCATCGCCGTAACAATAGAGATCGGAAATAAAGCTCTATACAAGAAGTCACTGGGTGCACCAATCCTATTATTTTTAGTTGCCATCTACCTTGTATGATGTTCTTTTAAGTTCCCTTCGACACTATACAGCAAGCTAAGTTATTGAGGCTCATATGTTTACAAACTGGGAGTAGAGATGGCCTTAAATTGATGGAATGATTTGAACGCGCATAAAAATGGCAGATATTTGTTTCGTTTCTAAGAAAACCCACAGAAGAAGGTGTATGGAAGATGAAGCACCAAAAAAGCTCCATCCGAATAATTTGCTGACGATGCCTCTCATGGAAAATACCATGTGAAGTTTTAGTGTGATAAAATAGGGCTTGTAGTGGAATAAAATGCAATCGACTACAGGTGACGAAAACCATGGAACACGGAATATTTGCGAAGGTTCCTTAGATTAAGCTAGAAATTTATTGAAGGCAAAAGACGGAGCAGAAAACGCTTGCACCTCATCAGACGTTAATGTAGACTCCGATATCTTGGCATTCTTGGTATTCATCTGGACACAGTCGCGAGCTAATTCCACCCGTCGCAGATGAAGACCGTTCAGTGCGATTTTGAGCATCCAGCGTCTACGTGTGCACAAGTCGCTGTTGGTCATCCTAAACAAAACAGTATGACAGGGTACGTTTCTCGCCACAAATTCTCGAAGATGTCGTATTCCTAACCTAGACTAAGCCAAGAATGAGGAACGTAGTGGGAATATTGTTGTAAATTTAGCGGATGATTTATACATAGACGTGGTCGAAGCAAAGAACCCTTTCGTATTGAATGGAATCTAACCAAATAAGCAACACATATGTAAGCACAAAAGCCATCAGCTAAAACTCATATGTTCACTGTTTCTGGTGAACCAATAATACATCTGGCTTCTGATATACATTCTCACAAAGATATTCGTCCTCTGCAGTCATTCGTCTTTACATCATACAACAACGATGCTGAGGTAAGTGCACAACTCAGACACCCAGCTAGATTCGAACCCTCGAATACTCTTTTCGGCAGTTCATATTTTTAGGCACTGCATCACTGAAACCCTTAGTTTACGTTTCTCAGAGCCATTATTTTTTACCCCAACAGTGTCACCCACAATCGCCCACCAACAGCAACGATCTGATGAGGACAAATCGGCATTCAACCCAATTAAGTTGCGACTGCAGTCGAAACAACAATGTGTAACTTTTTACTCATTGCCCACTAATTTTTTTGATAGGGCTTCTGCATCAATTAGAATTTTCCGACCTTATTCAAATTTATCCTATTCCCATTCAATGATTTCAATTTATCACTGTATAATCTTCTCAGTACATAGCGAGAGATGCTAATTAGTACCCAAGTGCGATATAAAGGAAATCAATTCCCCAGTACAACCACCTAAGATGAAAGGCTGGGCGTTTCCACTCTGAAATTCATCTAAGAGTAAATTTAGGTCAGAAATCTACTCACGGAGCGCTGATGGCGCAATGGTCAGCGATTTCGTCGATCAGAAAGCAAAGGCGCTTGTTTGACTCCGCCCTAACGCTATTTTCTAATCCACGTGAGAACTCCTTAGCACGGCTATCTCCAAGATTGAAAGGAGAATCCACTCGACGAGCATTCTACAACACTCACAAAAAAGACGAATTCCTCAAGTAGCAGCCGTGGCAACGTGCGAATGTTCGGCGACCGTTGTGGACTATGAATGCTAGGAAAAGTGAATTGAATGCAAAAAGTACTGCATCCGCGCAGTTGATGTGATGACAAGTCCTGTAGAATAAAAAAAAATAATCTGCTCACAGACTGTCAGATCTCCCGATTAGAAAGCGCAATTATGACCGCTTCAGGCTGAAAGGGAAACGTATGCCTAGTAACAATATATGACCCAAATGAAAATTATTGGAACCTCTAAATCACCTAAGCTGAACACTTCGACATTTCGACTCAGAAGTCCGTCTAAGCGTAAATTTAAGCCAGAAATCTACTCATCTCTCCCGATCTGAGCATCCAAGGACGCCTTGGGCCCAAAGAGAGATGTGTGCCCAGTCAGCAATAAAAGCTAAAAAGGTTTTAAAGCTTTCGGTGCTGATCAATCCCTTAGGGATGCGCCATGCATTCGACTGCAATAATCATCGTTTGGAGATGACTGATGCATATCTGGCCTTTATAATGACTCGCGATGACCGACCGATGTATAGAGCCAGTGCTGCTACGCACCCAGAGAGTCTGGTAGCAATTTGTCGACCTCGGAGAGATGGAAGGCTTTGCGAGTCGTAGGTGCGGGAATCGATCCAATGTGCATTGCAGGGCGTCTCTAACCACTGCGCCACACGCGCCCTGCGCAGCCAGCAATATGCGACCCAAATGGAAGTCGATGACCGACCGATGTATAGAGCCAGTGCTGCTACGCACCCAGAGAGTCTGGTAGCAATTTGTCGACCTCGGAGAGATGGAAGGCTTTGCGAGTCGTAGGTGCGGGAATCGATCCAATGTGCATTGCAGGGCGTCTCTAACCACTGCGCCACACGCGCCCTGCGCAGCCAGCAATATGCGACCCAAATGGAAGTTATTGGAATAAGCCAGAACGCGTAGTTTTCTTGTTCAGCAATCGCGAGGTTGTTATACAGCATACATTTACTTCCATAGAAAAGCACACAATACAATACAACACAACAGTAGGTGACGTTTCGGCAGAATCGCCTTTTTCAGGGCCTGGAAGGGTATACTGATATACAATTTATTAGGCCAAACCCTTCAATAACACTTACAGTAAGACGAAAAACTTCATGGCAATTACATGATCAACAGCCTCTAGAAAAACTCACCGCTTTTTTACATAACTTCCAATGAGGAAGGTTAGAACAGCTGATTATAGTCGCATATGGTTGATGACTGCGCCACCCCACATCAGAAATTGATATATAGATATGGGGCCAGGTCGCGTGTAACTTCTGGGCATTCCTCCCTGCTATTCATTGCCGGATTTTTGGCATTTATCCAAAAAGCCTCTAAGAGTTTGCGCGTTGGTGTCTCAGTTTCCTGTGCGAGGATATTGACATCGTCGTGAAGTCCATTCAAGGCTTGCTCTACGTAATAAAAAGAAGAGTCGATTTTTCGGTCACCGGCGAAGTATCTAGACAGCTTTGAACCAAAATACGCTTACGCTTACTGTCCGGAATGAATCGGAAAAAGTAGAGTTACACCATCAATGAACACATTAAAAACTGAAACGTATGCATCCAGTGCCAATCAACAGAAACCATCCAATTTTCTTTCATGACAAACATATTGTAGAGGTCGAGCGCATCCGGGGCACAAAATTCTAACCCATTTGGCGCAACAAATTCATTTATTTTCTTATATTTTTACTTTTTCATTAATTTAGCAGATTTGATTTATTTAGCAAAAATAACAATTGTATATCTGGCTAGCCGACACCAAGTATCTGTGAAAAATGCCGTCAAAGAATTTGGCGAATAAGGTAAACGAGTAAATAAGGCTTTCTTCAGGCCAAGTAACAGCACTTCAAAGTCTCTACTGAAACCGTGCCACTATTTTCCCATCGCCGTAACAATAGAGATCGGAAATAAAGCTCTATACAAGAAGTCACTGGGTGCACCAATCCTATTATTTTTAGTTGCCATCTACCTTGTATGATGTTCTTTTAAGTTCCCTTCGACACTATACAGCAAGCTAAGTTATTGAGGCTCATATGTTTACAAACTGGGAGTAGAGATGGCCTTAAATTGATGGAATGATTTGAACGCGCATAAAAATGGCAGATATTTGTTTCGTTTCTAAGAAAACCCACAGAAGAAGGTGTATGGAAGATGAAGCACCAAAAAAGCTCCATCCGAATAATTTGCTGACGATGCCTCTCATGGAAAATACCATGTGAAGTTTTAGTGTGATAAAATAGGGCTTGTAGTGGAATAAAATGCAATCGACTACAGGTGACGAAAACCATGGAACACGGAATATTTGCGAAGGTTCCTTAGATTAAGCTAGAAATTTATTGAAGGCAAAAGACGGAGCAGAAAACGCTTGCACCTCATCAGACGTTAATGTAGACTCCGATATCTTGGCATTCTTGGTATTCATCTGGACACAGTCGCGAGCTAATTCCACCCGTCGCAGATGAAGACCGTTCAGTGCGATTTTGAGCATCCAGCGTCTACGTGTGCACAAGTCGCTGTTGGTCATCCTAAACAAAACAGTATGACAGGGTACGTTTCTCGCCACAAATTCTCGAAGATGTCGTATTCCTAACCTAGACTAAGCCAAGAATGAGGAACGTAGTGGGAATATTGTTGTAAATTTAGCGGATGATTTATACATAGACGTGGTCGAAGCAAAGAACCCTTTCGTATTGAATGGAATCTAACCAAATAAGCAACACATATGTAAGCACAAAAGCCATCAGCTAAAACTCATATGTTCACTGTTTCTGGTGAACCAATAATACATCTGGCTTCTGATATACATTCTCACAAAGATATTCGTCCTCTGCAGTCATTCGTCTTTACATCATACAACAACGATGCTGAGGTAAGTGCACAACTCAGACACCCAGCTAGATTCGAACCCTCGAATACTCTTTTCGGCAGTTCATATTTTTAGGCACTGCATCACTGAAACCCTTAGTTTACGTTTCTCAGAGCCATTATTTTTTACCCCAACAGTGTCACCCACAATCGCCCACCAACAGCAACGATCTGATGAGGACAAATCGGCATTCAACCCAATTAAGTTGCGACTGCAGTCGAAACAACAATGTGTAACTTTTTACTCATTGCCCACTAATTTTTTTGATAGGGCTTCTGCATCAATTAGAATTTTCCGACCTTATTCAAATTTATCCTATTCCCATTCAATGATTTCAATTTATCACTGTATAATCTTCTCAGTACATAGCGAGAGATGCTAATTAGTACCCAAGTGCGATATAAAGGAAATCAATTCCCCAGTACAACCACCTAAGATGAAAGGCTGGGCGTTTCCACTCTGAAATTCATCTAAGAGTAAATTTAGGTCAGAAATCTACTCACGGAGCGCTGATGGCGCAATGGTCAGCGATTTCGTCGATCAGAAAGCAAAGGCGCTTGTTTGACTCCGCCCTAACGCTATTTTCTAATCCACGTGAGAACTCCTTAGCACGGCTATCTCCAAGATTGAAAGGAGAATCCACTCGACGAGCATTCTACAACACTCACAAAAAAGACGAATTCCTCAAGTAGCAGCCGTGGCAACGTGCGAATGTTCGGCGACCGTTGTGGACTATGAATGCTAGGAAAAGTGAATTGAATGCAAAAAGTACTGCATCCGCGCAGTTGATGTGATGACAAGTCCTGTAGAATAAAAAAAAATAATCTGCTCACAGACTGTCAGATCTCCCGATTAGAAAGCGCAATTATGACCGCTTCAGGCTGAAAGGGAAACGTATGCCTAGTAACAATATATGACCCAAATGAAAATTATTGGAACCTCTAAATCACCTAAGCTGAACACTTCGACATTTCGACTCAGAAGTCCGTCTAAGCGTAAATTTAAGCCAGAAATCTACTCATCTCTCCCGATCTGAGCATCCAAGGACGCCTTGGGCCCAAAGAGAGATGTGTGCCCAGTCAGCAATAAAAGCTAAAAAGGTTTTAAAGCTTTCGGTGCTGATCAATCCCTTAGGGATGCGCCATGCATTCGACTGCAATAATCATCGTTTGGAGATGACTGATGCATATCTGGCCTTTATAATGACTCGCGATGACCGACCGATGTATAGAGCCAGTGCTGCTACGCACCCAGAGAGTCTGGTAGCAATTTGTCGACCTCGGAGAGATGGAAGGCTTTGCGAGTCGTAGGTGCGGGAATCGATCCAATGTGCATTGCAGGGCGTCTCTAACCACTGCGCCACACGCGCCCTGCGCAGCCAGCAATATGCGACCCAAATGGAAGTTATTGGAATAAGCCAGAACGCGTAGTTTTCTTGTTCAGCAATCGCGAGGTTGTTATACAGCATACATTTACTTCCATAGAAAAGCACACAATACAATACAACACAACAGTAGGTGACGTTTCGGCAGAATCGCCTTTTTCAGGGCCTGGAAGGGTATACTGATATACAATTTATTAGGCCAAACCCTTCAATAACACTTACAGTAAGACGAAAAACTTCATGGCAATTACATGATCAACAGCCTCTAGAAAAACTCACCGCTTTTTTACATACATGAAGTTTTTCGTCTTACTGTAAGTGTTATTGAAGTGTTTGGCCTAATAAATTGTATATCAGCATACTCTTCCAGGCCCTGAAAAAGGCGATTCTGCCGAAACGTCACCTACTGTTGTGTTGTATTGTATTGTGTGCTTTTCTATGGAAGTAAATGTATGCTGTATGACAGCCTCGCGATTGCTGAACAAGAAAACTACGCATTCATATTCCAATGCCGAAGTTAATAGAAAGTCGAACCTGGGAACTGTTATAAGCCAGAACAATCAGTGTATACTAGCTTCTCATTTTCATATAATAAATTTTGCTACCAGATACCCAGCGAAATATTCCCGCCCTATTATGGAGAGATCTGTAATATCTGTGAGTTTCTTTTTTAAAGGCTCTCCTAATCTTTTATCTAAAGCATCTTCAGTGTCGAATTGTTCACCAATATTAAAATAACGATCACATCGCATTATTTACTCACGTGATATTCTGCTCTATCAGAAGGCAATTTCTCTGTTTTGCTTCAAGCTGCCGCACGCAATTCAAGTAGTCTTTGCAGAAGCCCTAAAAGAACAATATTGGAATCCTAATATCACGCTGAAACGATGTTCTCAAGCTTTTACTCCGCCATAATATTGATTTTTTAAAATTATCAATCATCTCCATCGTTATCATTACTGTTAGAATCTTGGAAGGTTCCGAGACTTCACTTCTTAGGTTCCGCAGCCTGCCTTTCTTGACCCACGAAATAAAATCTGCGCAATAGAAAACATTCTGCAATTCTACGTGTAAACTAATGGCAGCAAAAACATTAACTATGTAAAACTTTAATTTATGATGATGACATGAAATTCTTCATGATTCTTTCTGCCGAGAAGGTTCATGCCCAGATATGAAAGGTAACCTGTTAGAAATGTGAGCTACCATGGATAGATCTCATTGCCACAGCTGGCTGTACAACACCGTGTTCGCTCCGCTCAAGTCAGTAAGACTCGACGTAGAAATCTCCTGACGTTCTTCTGAGCTTAACTTCTGTTTCCAAGCGCCACCAGCGATCTTATAGAAGGTGAAACGTTTCATTTTGACAATATACGAAAAACCTAGCACCTAGCATTTCTATCTAACGACTCCAAGGATTTCACCACATAGCGAAGATGGATCGTTCGAATCCTATTAGATATAAGATCATGAGATAATATTCAATGTGATTATTATATCGAAGGGGCGCGTGTGGCAGTGGTTGGAGGCGCCACTGCGGCGAGCACGTGATGTGCGCCCATGGCCCACCAAGCTTTCCATCTCTCCGGGGTCGGCAAATTGGTACCAGACTTGTCTGGGAGGATACTGTCTGGTACGAATTTGTCTCGGAGCACTGGCTCGATGCATCGACAGGCCACCGCGAGTCATTGTAAAGGTCTGATATGCATTCAATCACCTCCAACGATATTTAGTGAAGTCGAATGCATGGCGCATCCCTCAGGGATTCATCAACGCCGAGAGCTTTATCCTTTTTATCCTTTATTATATCCAAGAAAAGTAGGACGGTCAGCATTTCTCATAGTGACTATGCTTTGAACAGTTCCTATTTCTATATTGTCGTAAGTTCTCTATCGTAAGTGTTTACTTGTAATCATCATACATCTATCCCTTCACATTTTTCAAATCGTTTCCTAGCGAGTATCTCATGCATCTGCCTCGCAGATGATTAGAAGGGCATCCTGTGACATTTTTTGACAACTGGTATTTTGATTCAAACAATTTGGGCACTAACGAGGAAGCCGCCAGCTGTACGCATTCTTTAGCATCTACCTTTACAATCTGCTTATTGCAGTGGCCATGGCAGTGAGATCGCCGTCACATGCATTTTCTGCAAAAGCTTTGCCTTCACAAACATTTTAGAATCTCGCTCTAGCAATGTCTCTAACCGCTTCGCTCAACTGTTTCACTCATCCCTTTCTCTAATCCACTCATGCTCGTTCCCTCAGCTAAATGTCATCAGATTGTTTATACTGTATTGTTATTATTGTTATAAACAGTTATAACCATAAGATTAAGAGATTGTTCTTAGATTTTAGGCATTTAGGCATAAGATTGTTCTTTGTGCCTACATCAAAAAGTTCCGCGTGGCAAACTAGTATAAGGCAGAGCATATTAGTAGGAGTTAGTACTTATTCTGTGCCAAAGACTGACCCGAAGTCCTATGCCCACTGCGCCGGCTAATACATCACTTGAAGTAGTATTTGCCTTAAATTTACAATGAAAGAAGAAGTCTTCACTATCGGCACTCGAAAGTTTAAGCTTCTTTAATGTCTCAATAGTTCATCGTCTATAACAGCTGGTTATGCTATCCTTCATCGGAAACAATAGAGTCCACTTTGCGCATTGCGTATGCTTCACCTTTTATGGCGTTCTCCTTTGGTTCACTCGCCTACAAAGTTTGTAACTGTGAATGCCTATTCATAATTGGGTTCTTCCTGTCCTTAAATCCAACCCCTTTTCTTTAGGTCTCGTTGTCGGACAAAAGATCTTTTCCTATATAGAACATATGAACCAGAATTCGATAAGCAACGCCCTTCTCTAGCGAGCACAAGGTGCAGATCTAGCCAGAAACTAAGTACGAAATTGAAACCGTATGAGATGAAACGATAAAAGGATAAAATTCCAATATCAATCAGTCTTTCACGGTTGCATAAATCAATTAAGCATTGCAAAGGTAAAGAATTTAGATCTTTAAGTTTCAATCCGAAAGCATATTCGCACAGTAATGGACAAAAAATCTTAAGAAAACGTGGCATTCGCCAATATTGGCGACAAATTCACCAACACATGATGCTCTGCTGGATAAAATCCAACTCTTCCTGGCGAATTGCTTCACTAATCGTCATTCGAGCCCCAATCAAAAAGACCAGTTCTTCTCACTTTCATCGATTTAGAAAAGGCTTTCTACTGAGTTGAGGTAGCAGCAATAATGGAAGCCTTTGAAAGTTAAGGCATCCCCACTCAGTGTACAAAGATCCCACGTAAACTATTTAAAAAATTCGCAACCAAAATATCACCATCCAGCAACGATATTAACATTGACGACGAGATGGGTTAAGCAAGGCGGTCTCGCCAAAACTATTTACTACCACATTGCACAACATCAGGCGAACATTGGAATGGGACAACACGGGAGTGAAAATCGATGGTGGACAATTACACCATCTTCGCTTCGTTGGTAAACGTAGTTCTTACAACAACAAGCATTTTCCAGGTGGAATGAATGCTTGCCGACCTTGATGAAGCCTGTGGAAAGATTTGTATTCGACCAAGTCTCACAAAAACGATGTTCATTGGAACGGATTGGTTTCATATGCCCCATTTACCCTCAACAGAATGAATACCTCCGAATGCTCTAACTACGTATACCTTATACCTTAATGTTAGTTGGCAAATCAACACTCCAGCAACGATATTAACATTGACGACGAGATGGGTTAAGCAAGGCGGTCTCGCCAAAACTATTTACTACCACATTGCACAACATCAGGCGAACATTGGAATGGGACAACACGGGAGTGAAAATCGATGGTGGACAATTACACCATCTTCGCTTCGTTGGTAAACGTAGTTCTTACAACAACAAGCATTTTCCAGGTGGAATGAATGCTTGCCGACCTTGATGAAGCCTGTGGAAAGATTTGTATTCGACCAAGTCTCACAAAAACGATGTTCATTGGAACGGATTGGTTTCATATGCCCCATTTACCCTCAACGGAATGAATACCTCAGAATGCTCTAACTACGTATACCTTAGTTGGCAAATCAACATGATGAACGACTTAGCTACAAAGCTGAGCAGGAAAAAATGACCGACTTAGGAAGCTTCTATGAGCATCGTCACGTAATAAGCAAAACAAAGAACGACCGACTCTGTGCCCATCTTTCCAACTCCATGATTCTTCCTGCTTTAAAGTATGCTTCAGAAACCGGGTTGCTGCGTAAACAGGATGGCAGATCACTCAGCGTTATTGAAGGCGCAGTCGCAAGAACAATGCTAAAAGTACCGCATGGCAGACAAGTGAGAATAGGCATTCGAATCCCCGATCTATTTCAACAACCAAAACATTAAAGAAGACGTTCCATGGAGTAAACTATCGAAAATGTCATGGGCCGCACAAGTAATGCGTATATGAACGACAACCGATGGAGAAGATCCGTTAATGAGTGGATTCCTTGAGATGTCAAATCGTACTACAGGTTGACCACGGCCCCGATGGTCAGATCTCTTCATGAAAACACTAGAAGTTAGAAATGATCTTCAACGAGACCCTAGCGTAAGCAAATCTCGCTTTTGCATACGACAGGGAAAAATGGAAGATTTATTTGCACCCTCTCCAGTCACCTGACAATCAACGGAATGGCAGGTGACACAGATATTGCTATGAGTTAATAAAAGTTTGTCTAAAAAAGATGGTCCGGGTTATTTCCGGCTACATATACACTGAAATCAATGGTTATTGCCAAGAATGTGTTAATCACAGTTGTTTGTTCCGAGCAGTGCAACAGTTGTCATTAAAATCAGTTGGTGGTTATTTAAATCGACGACCTATAGGAAAACATCTTGTCAGGTTCTCGCGTTACAGCAAAGTTGTTGAATGTATACGTTCGTACTGAACAATGTCTAGTCTTGTTTTGTTATTTCCTCATTTTCACTAGTATTATTGCACGAGAGCTTTCAGTAAAACGATAAAAGGATAAAGCTCTCGGCGTTGATCAATTCCTGAGGGATGCGCCATGCATTCGACTCCATTAAGTATCGTTGGAGGTGATTGAACGAATATCTGGCCTTTACAATGACTCGCGGTGGCCTGCCGATATATCGAGCCAGTGCTGCTATGCTCCCAGACAAGTCTGGTACCAATTTGCCGACGCCGGAGGGATGGAAGGCTTGGTGGGCATGGCGCAAGAATCGATTCCCCATGCGTGTCGCAGTGGCGCCTCCAACCACTGCGCCACACGCGCCTGAGAGCTCTCATTAGTTTAGGAAGTCCAAAGTCTTTTTCTGCTTATGAATACGATCAAATCAATCCACAATCTGAATGTGTTTGTCAAAAAGCAGCTGTGAAAGCGTGAGCTCTAAGCAAGGTAAGCAAAAAATCAAATGTAGCAGTATTTTCTAGATTTTGCTTGGACGACAGTGAGAATGTCAGATGTCGTTCACTTTGGTGCCACCTTCCGCGGTGTAAGCAAGCGATTGGATAAGCTTTATATTAATGTTCCGAAATAAAACCTAAATTTTTCTTCACCTAGAGAATTTTGGAAAAATCGAAAGTGAAAGAAAGAACTGCTTCTGGTGTTTTCAGAAGATTCCTGCTTATTTGGGAAATTGAACAGGAAAAAACCATACCTCATTATGCTTGGCCGCTCCAAAAACTAAAGTAACAACGAGCAAAAATACAGAGTACATCACCGCATTCAGCCCTAGAACTGAAGTATTTTCATGGATTTCTATGATATATAATCGGATAGAATGTAGGCGTACCAGAGCATAAGCACTACAAAGCTCAACACTTACGGGACATTTTGAGCATAATTTTATGGCTAACGAATCAATGACATTAAGGTCTTCACGTTCCCAGGAGAACAATCGAAAACGGTATTGATTAGTCATGCAATAGTAGTATAGTATAGCATAGTATGCAATATAGTTAGTAGCTGAGTAAAACAAAAACACTAATCGAAGACAACAACATCGCTTGCAAGAACACTAATGCTAGGCAAGACTTCATACTCGAAGGACATTGTGTTGATCATTTACTGTAGAAATGAAGAGTCACCTACACCACTTTTACATTTCCTTGCAATTGTCCGAATACTTCATTTCCTTAGGAGATGAAGAATCTTAGAAGACTGCGATCGCTACAGGAAAACAATTGCATATCTGCGTTCTATTTACAGAATGGAAGAACAATGCATAGGTTGATTTGGCTTCTACGGCGACGAAAAAACAGGAGACGTTTGTTTGTCCAGCGAAAGTTCTGTGTATTTGCGATAAATCTGCTACCAACCCGAATGATTATCGACGCTGACATGTTCCGGAAGGGAAGCAGGGTTGATTGCAGAGATGCTCGGCATCAAACTCTCACTGCGAATCAATGTCGCTTCACTGCATTCAAAATGTTACTGATCAAGTATTTAAAAGTAAGTCGTTAAGAAGAAGACCTTTATAAACCTTCCACTTAGGAGATTAACAAGGGATACGAAAGCTAATTAAACGATAATATGTGAATACTTCCAGAGTTTCACTCAATGCTCTGAACCGCTGATGATCACATCCTAAATTTCTAGCTTCATCTAGGACTTTATGGATAAGTGGCTAAAAATTACAAGAAAGAATTCGATCATTTTATCTACCGAAGAACGTAGGAAGAAGCAATGTCGCCTTCATGTCAGAGACTTCGGGCCGAATAATTCGGGCGTTGCGCTAGAAATCTCAAGGTGGCATAGTCGAGAAGTCACCATATGCTTCAGCAATAAGAGAGCTAGACCTTTATCTTGTGAGCCGGAGTGATTTTCGTACACGTATAGTTGTATTCATACATATAATTTGTGCGCTGCACGCATACAATCACCTCACATCCTAACCTAGAATCTGGCGAATGGTTGCAATGAGACTATAAAGTGTGTGGGAGACTGTAGACACGATCTTTAATAAACAAGCCACATGTCTACTATGGAAAGTCTGATAATTCACAAATGAGCACATTTAAAGAAGTATGTAGTGGACCTAGTCTTCATCAGCCACAAAGAATTGTCCTACCTTGGCACAACGTCCACTTTGCTGGTAATATATCGACTAAAGGAGAATTTCTTTTACTGAAGACTCGAAAGCAATTCTAGAATCCTCCTACATCATCTGCACATACCAGCTAGTGACTATCTTGTTGCCAGGAAGGCAATGATTCCTGGCATTAGTTTGCCATCAGTCGCTCTTCTGGTAGCTTTTAAATATCGCTTATTTTTTTTTAGCATAGCACCTCTAGTTGTTTGGAAAGTGAATCCTCTCTTGACACTGTCGCTCGATACCTAGAAGGCGTACAACCACGAGATGGTGGTAAACTATTGGAAAGTTTAGTCAAAAAGCACTATAAATACACCATATCACAAGAAATTTGAGACGATCGTAGGGTCCTTCGATTTAGCCGGTCGCGTAACAAAGACGAATGGAAACTTTTTGGTTGTAGCAGAGATAACTGTCCGATTAACGGGGTTAATGGTGCTATATCTGGGATACGTATGTCAGTCACAATAGGGTATTATGTTGCTACAACGAAAAAGAGCTTTTCCAATTAAGTCCCTGCTGAAGAGCCACCACACAGGGAGGAAGGGTCAGCGTATGTGGTGGAAAACTGGTTGCCAGAGCAACACCATAAAACTGTAAATGCCAGCCATTGTGGGATAATAATTCGTAAACAACCTGTTCCCTGCGTGAAAACATGGTTTGTTGCCATGACCGGTTCATTCAAAGGTTGAAAGCTGGAGTAGTTTTCAACAATCGTTTGGGAATTGTGACTCAAACGATCCTGTTATGGAGCAGCACAGTTAGAAAATTCTTGTGCTTCATAAATCACCTCAGTGCCATAACCCTTCAGGATTACCATGGAAATGAATTATTTCAGTCCCAAGACAGTGACCTTTTGAAATCAAAATCTACTGTTTTGAATATTTACAATAGATTACATAAACCTAATAGGAATACAAGTCTCTTACAGTTGAGTGGCTTTCGGAAGTGAGTAGAATGACAGCCCTCCACTTTTGTCCCACGAGTATACAATAGGAATATAACAAAAGGGTATTGACACAAGTGGGACAAGAGTTTACAATGTTCTCAACTCTGCTGCTTAGTCCAACGAATGGCCACGTTCAAAAATAAATATAAAATATATACGACATCAGTCGCTCTTCTGGTAGCTTTTAAATATCGCTTATTTTTTTTAGCATAGCATCTCTAGTTGTTTGGAAAGTGAATCCTCCCTTGACACTGTCGCTCGATACCTAGAAGGCGTCCTACCTTGGCACAACGTCCACTTTGCTGGTAATATATCGACTAAAGGAGAATTTCTTTTACTGAAGACTCGAAAGCAATTCTAGAATCCTCCTACATCATCTGCACATACCAGCTAGTGACTATCTTGTTGCCAGGAAGGCAATGATTCCTGGCATTAGTTTGCCATCAGTCGCTCTTCTGGTAGCTTTTAAATATCGCTTATTTTTTTTTAGCATAGCACCTCTAGTTGTTTGGAAAGTGAATCCTCTCTTGACACTGTCGCTCGATACCTAGAAGGCGTACAACCACGAGATGGTGGTAAACTATTGGAAAGTTTAGTCAAAAAGCACTATAAATACACCATATCACAAGAAATTTGAGACGATCGTAGGGTCCTTCGATTTAGCCGGTCGCGTAACAAAGACGAATGGAAACTTTTTGGTTGTAGCAGAGATAACTGTCCGATTAACGGGGTTAATGGTGCTATATCTGGGATACGTATGTCAGTCACAATAGGGTATTATGTTGCTACAACGAAAAAGAGCTTTTCCAATTAAGTCCCTGCTGAAGAGCCACCACACAGGGAGGAAGGGTCAGCGTATGTGGTGGAAAACTGGTTGCCAGAGCAACACCATAAAACTGTAAATGCCAGCCATTGTGGGATAATAATTCGTAAACAACCTGTTCCCTGCGTGAAAACATGGTTTGTTGCCATGACCGGTTCATTCAAAGGTTGAAAGCTGGAGTAGTTTTCAACAATCGTTTGGGAATTGTGACTCAAACGATCCTGTTATGGAGCAGCACAGTTAGAAAATTCTTGTGCTTCATAAATCACCTCAGTGCCATAACCCTTCAGGATTACCATGGAAATGAATTATTTCAGTCCCAAGACAGTGACCTTTTGAAATCAAAATCTACTGTTTTGAATATTTACAATAGATTACATAAACCTAATAGGAATACAAGTCTCTTACAGTTGAGTGGCTTTCGGAAGTGAGTAGAATGACAGCCCTCCACTTTTGTCCCACGAGTATACAATAGGAATATAACAAAAGGGTATTGACACAAGTGGGACAAGAGTATACAATGTTCTCAACTCTGCTGCTTAGTCCAACGAACGGCCACGTTCAAAAATAAATATAAAATATATACGGTGAAAAACGAGATACTGCCTACTGAAGTAGTGTTAGGCAAATTCTACTACGTGGATAGGCGAATTTGAGGAAACTCCGAAGAAAGAAGGCGCTATCCCGAAGCAATGAGATTATTTACACGATAGGACACATAATGAACAGCGCAGCCAAACAGTAGGGTTTGACTAAAGCTTGTTAAAATACGAACTACTTTTTAAAGGCTTTCCAGTTGCTAACATTGATAACACTTAATTTGAAATGCAATACCACAACTAACTGAACACAGCTCTCGAAGAAGACTAAGAGAATGGCATTTAGCGAATAGAGATAGGCATTCTTTAGATCAGAAAATATACAAGCGTAGGTCCGATTACTGTGATCCTCGTGCCTTCTCAGCGATAAAAGAGCGTATCCGCTCTCTTTTGCTGCTCATGAAAAGCATGATGCTCAATATTGAACAAAAGGATAAAAGCTCTCGGCGTTCATCAATCCCTGACGGACGCTCCATGCATTCCACTTCATTAATCATCGTTTGGAGGCCACTGAATGCATACCTAGCCTTTGCAATGACTCCCGGTGGCCTATCGATGCATCAAGCTGGTGCTGCTATCCTCCCAGACAAGTCTGGTACCAATTTGCCGACCCCGGAGGGATGGAAGGCTTGGTGGTCCATGGGTGTAGGGATCGATTCTACGTGTGTGTCGCCGGGCGCCTCCGACCACTGTGCCACATGCGCCCTTCAATATTGAGTAGCTGCAACTAATTAATCTCAATGTGGTTGATAAGAATTTCTGCCTAACACGAAGATAATTCGCCATTAGAGGAAAATATAGCAGCGAAATTGACGAGGACACTCTGTGGTTGAGATGAGCACTCGTCCTTAAAAAAATTGACTTGGTTGTCATTAGTAGCAAGAAGGTAGCAGGCAGTTTTGTCCTTTTAAGAGTCTGAAATCACAATGGATCTTGACAATCCATAAAAAACAGCGCGACTAAAAAGGGTATACTGTAAGCGGGCGGTGCGAAAAGGTGGTGGCAGGAGGCGAACGATGGCTGCGAAGCAGCAACCTCGACAATGCCTCAAATATCGATCATGAGCCGACAACGATCGTTCTGCGAGCGGATTATTTGGCTCCGCATAGTACTCCCATTCGTGGATTGGTCTCGTAAGATATTAAGATGGCGATATTGTAAAAAATCACATCTCAAAAACAGAACACAGCATGAAACTATCGCTTGAATGGGTACAAGCTGAGTGAAAACTTCTGTTACATTACTATTACTCATATTTTAGGGCGCGTGTGGCGCAGTGGTTGGAGGCGCCACTGCGACACACACGTGGAATCGATCCCCGCGCCCGTGGCCCACCAAACCTTCCATTCCTCCGGGGTCGGCAAATCGTTGCCAGACTTGTCTAGGATGATAGCAGCACTGACTACATCGGTAGGCTACCGCGGCTAAAGGCCAGATATGCGTTCAATCACCTCCAATGATACATAATAAAGTCGAATTTATGGCGTATCCCTCAGAGATTGAGCAACGCCGAGAGCTTTATCCCTTATTTTTTTTTTATTTTACTCAGATGGCCTCTCACCACGTCTGCTATGTGGGTCGCACTACTTCTTACATTCAATTCATCTTCCTTGTATTCATCGTCTGCAAAGGTCTTCGCAGAATTCGGCCGTTGTTTCGGCTGCTGCTTAGGGATTTCGTCTTCTTTATAAATTGAGTGGTATGCTGGTCGAGTCGGTTCTCTTTGCAATCTTGAAGATAACCGAGCTAAAGAGTACCCACTTGGAATGGGGGAGCGCTTGGGTGAAGGGTGGAACCAGTGCCTCTCCCAGCGCATTCAGCTGATAGGTCATTGCCGAATATTGTCGGTAAATTACTCGTCATCTTTCACAAAATGTCAAGAATTACCTAAGCACCCCATATTTTATGTTCCGGACATGCTTTCAAATCAAACACTGCAAAATTAATAAGACAATCTTTGAAATTGAATAAAGCAGTGAGACTGAGAAGTAAATGGTTTGTAACACATCCTAAGCATCAACATGCAAACTAAAGAGAAAACTTTAATGATGCTGAGATATTTGCAAAATTCCGGACCGCAGGTGTTTGCTGTGGGGAACGAACGCACTATTGTTCTTTCCGGGGAGTAACGCTTTCACCGCCACACCATGCGGGTCCTTCAAATATCTCAGCATCATTAAAGTTATATTTCGCAATATATAACCTGTCATTAAAAAAAGTAGACAGTAAATAATAAGTTAAAATTTTAAAGAGAAAACGTTTAGCATTCATTGAACTGCAGACAAAAACTTCTGACGTCCACACCACACTTACAAGTTCCAGCTTTTTTTACCGGATGGAGAGTATATGAGAAAAACAAGAAAAAGAAAACGGATAAATGGACAAAGCGCTCGGTGGTGGACAGTCTCCACACCATATGTTCAACATCATCAATCACTACAAAGATGAATGAATGTATATTTCGCCAATACCATGACTTACGGTAGCCTATCGATGTATCAGTTCACTGTATTCATCTTTCTAGTTAGGGATCATAGCAGTTCTCCGACTCCAGAAGGATGGAGAGCCTAGGTTATCCACGCCGGATATAATCAAAGACCATATTTGTATTGCACAACCATCTAACTAATCGCTGCACTGCTCACGCCCAACGGGTGATACTTACTGGAAATGAAGTGTAACAAATAAGAACAGTACGATGAAACACATTTACAGTTCCAGATTCAAAACCCTCTTATAGGCAAACGTGAGCGAATATGTCCATTTGTATGGTCCAGTGATAGCTGCGTACTGGTTTGTGATGGATGAATAGTCATCAATTCAGGAGCCAGATCAATTTACTGGCTCAATGACTGGATAGACGGGATGTGCAAGTGCATCTCCAGAGGAATGAACTAAATATTGAATATCTTTATACCTCAAAGTTTTTTATCTTGCAAAATGAACATGACGTTCCTATAAGAAACTGGACATGACAGCAAAAACGCACAGATGATGTTTACTGGTTTTGAAGCTGAAGGGAATGGCATTGAACGAAAACAGTGAAATTTTTCACACCAACAATTTTAGTTTCTCTATTAGAAGCATTTTGGAAAAAGAATGATTGAAATGTGAGGGAAATTGTTCTAAAGCTCTGCATCGAATAGAGAGAATAATCGGAATAACATGAGAGAGGAAAGAAAGGAAATCGTTCCCATTTTCAGGACCTTAACATCCGTAAAAATTGAGTCGAAACAGCTTTGGTGGCAGCTGTCCGAAATTTGTTTTTGAACAGTTCGGCCCAGAAACGGTTACGAATCCCCGCGAAGATGTGCGACAGGTGGATGATGTGCGCGATCACACGACATAGCGCGAGGTGTAGTTAAAGTTAATGAGATGGACAACTGAGAGCAGCAAAAACAGGGCCAGGCCTTATTATGTTTCGACTCAGAGAGTATCGTTAAAGAACCTCTTTGCGTAGAGTATGCATTATAAAGGGAATAAATAAAGGATATCGCGTACGTCGTGAGTCGTTCCCTTAGGAATGGATGATGCATTCGACTGCATCATCGTAGAGTGGATATTTGGCCTGCACAATAACTTGCCAAGGTCTACTCATGCATCAACTAAGTGCTGTTGTTCTCGTAGATAAATATGATAACAGCTTCGCCAGCTTGAAGAAATTGGGGCCTAATTAGAGCACAGAGCGAGATCGAGCCAAAGACTTGTGCACTGCGAGACGCCTCTAACCACTGCACTATATACGCCTAAAACTATACAATAGATAGTCAAAACTACTATTTTCAAAAGATTCCGCGTGGATAAATTCAAAAAAATGATGGATTTCCAATGATAACTAGTGGAGTTTCGGGCTTCTACACATGAATCAGCACGATAAAAAAGTAGTTTCCGAAGAGGAAATGTCACGAATGAATGCGATTCCTGTCCAACATGGAATCAATACCATCGTAAGAAAAATATCTGAAACCACATAAAATACGCTTTGAAAAGACGCATACGATAATTATAATAACGGTTCTTATGGTATCCAGCAAAAACCGAGATGCAGTCGTGAAGTATTTAAGTGGGACGATTTCCTATTTCCTGAAAGGCGAGCAAGCATCAATATGACGGAGAAGTATAGACGATTATTATAAAATCAACCTCAGTGATGTTGAGATATTTGCGAAACCTAGACAACAGGCTGAGAGAAAGACAAATCAAGGGATTCAGTGGTGCAGTGAGTAGCACGTGAGCCAACGGAAGGGTTAATCGTGTATTCGAATCTGGGCTGCGGTTTGAGTTTTGCCAATATCTCGTTACCCTAGGGCTATGTTTCACATAATATGCTACCATGAAAAGATGATGAGCAGTAAATTAAAAAGCTACACATTGTAATTAAGAAATCACTTAGCAAAGCATTTACAGGCATAAGCGCAACGAAGTGGTGAACGAAAATAGCGTGCTTCCAGAAATGACAACGCTAACTTGGCTCCCAAAACACTTGGCTTTTTTTTTCTACAACTTACGCTCCCTACAATGAGGAAAAGCGAAAAAAAAAACGACGAAGTGGTGAACGAAAATAGCGTGCTTCCAGAAATGACAACGCTAACTTGGCAATACGCTCCCTACAATGAGGAAAAGCGAAAAAAACCAAGGATGACTCAGAGATTGGTTTCCAAATGTAGCGAAATTGGTGAGAGAACTTAAAGAACAGCTCCTTCCACCATCATTCGTCCTAGGCTGGGTAATTCTTATTTTGACAATTGATTTAATGAAGTGCATCAAAAGTGGCATCAGTGACTTTGGTTACTTTTCTCGCACTTGTAAGCGTTGGACGGAACAAGTTATAGGTATAGACATAAGTTCTATAATGCACAATACATAAAAATAAATGCGTATGTAAAAGTTGAAAATATAGATAAGAATCAACAAATCACATCATCCTCGGCTAATTGCTTTCATTGTCTACACAAGAATCTTTGTCGTCGTGAGAAAATAAACTTTGCGAATCATCAGACTCACAAAATCATAAAGGCCGCATGCCTCAATTGTTTACCTCTTTATGGTGGTTAGTTTACTTTCCAGGCTGTCGAAGTGCTGTCTGTGTACAACCGGTATTAATTACCATGTAAGGTCTCAAAAGCTGAAGATGACTTTACCATTTCTATCTGGAAGCTCAGCTAGGGGCAAACCTCTAAAATAGCCACCGCTTCCTTAGACTAAACTTTTTTAATCAAAGTTTCATGCTTTATTTCGATAAATGAGATAGGCTTATCTCCTGGTGAGCTGAAGAGCTTGGAATCACAAATCACCGAACTTCGCTACAAACCATGGAAGGATAAAAGGATAAAATTTTTGGCGTTGATCAATCCCTGAGGGATGCGTCATACATTCGACCTCATTAAGTGTCGTTGGAGGTGAATAAATGCATATCTGGCCTTCACAATGACTCGTGGTGGCATACCGATGCATCGAGCCAGTGCTGCCATCCTCCCAGACAAGTCTGGTACCAATTTGCCAACCCCGGAGGGATGGAAGGCTTGGTGGGCCAATGGTGCGAAGATCGATTCCACGTACGTGTCGCATTTGCGCCTCCGACCACTGCGCTACACGCGCTCTTACAACCCATAATGGTTGGCCATTGTCTATGTTTAACATCCTGAGGGAAAATCACGGTCGAGCACTCACAAATCACTCAAAGTGCTCATGAGGAAAGAAGACAATAGCCTCAGGTTTCATCCGCACCCACACAAGAGCTCGATTACCTTCGTGGAACACGGTTGCCGTGAAGTGGTAAGGGCAGTAGAATATGTGACGGGGTGTCATTTAAGTATCTAAAGGACTAATATTGAATAAAATATAAATTATTTATGTAGGTATATTTGTTTACTTGATATATATGTATATATTTTGAATTGTTTATAAACATAATATTGAGCGATGACAATTATTAATAATACCAATGCTAGATGAAATTCAGTTTCCAACAGTTTTAGTTCACAACAAGAGAGTTAGATGAAATTACGACTGCTACCAAGGAGGATTATCATCGCGAAAATAGATACTACCAAATGGACAATCGATTAAGACCCGTAGGTGGGCGGCGCTAAGTGAACTCATTTTAATCGCGCATTACTCAGCTGAGGTCTCTCTGAAGAATTGAACACAGGAACAACACGGTAAGAACTTTTGTCAACATCGGATGTGGTTATCACTGAATTAGTGTAGTGGTATCAATCCGCCATGCAAACATGCTCATGAGGCAAGAAGATAATAGTCCAAGATGAGTGAGGGAGGACAAGATACGAAGGAGTATTATTCTCTGAGTACTCAAGGTGTAACACAATACATCAAAGGGGTAGAGTAGGGTTTTCATTACTGTGTCAACCTCTCCTACTTGCCCCTAGGGGCGATCCGCGTAGCCAGGCTATTAGCTAGTCCAAAATACCCTACATGTGAATTGAAAAATAAATATATGCTTAGTTGAGCGCTACACAGAAAGAAAAACGCAGCAACACAGAATGTAAAAGCTCCCAGGATCGACTTTCTATTAACCTCAGCACTGGAATATGAAAGCGTCGTTTTCTTGTTCAGCAATTGCAAGGTTGTTATGTAGCATACATTTACTTTCACAAAAAAAACACAATACAATACAACAGTAGCTGACGTTTCGGCAGTATCTTCTTCAGCGCCGCTTTTTTGCATGACTTCCAATGAGGAAGGTTAGACGAGCTGTTTACAATCGGATATGGTTGATGACTGCGCCACCCCACATCAGAAATTGATGCGAACATACAGGGCCAGGTCGCGTGTGTATTCATTGTAGGGTTTTTGGCATTTATCCAAAATGCCTCAAGACGTTTTCATGCTGGTGTTTTAGTTTCCTGTGCAAGGATATTGATTTTTACTTCAAAATCGTCTCCGCTACGCTTTTGTATTCTATGCGTGCCTATCTATATTAGAGCACTTTGTTTTGCTTTTCGTTTCCCATCGAGGTGTTGTTTTATACAGATACACAAAGGTCTGCCCGTTTCGCCAATACACTCTGCAGTTATTACAAGAGATCAGGTATATCGGACCTGAACTCATGCAATCACCGTCCCTGCCGGAAAGGCAAATTACGCAGTTTGCTGTTTCACATAGACGGTCATACAGGCGGTTACGAACTAATGACCTAGAGTAGCCGGTGGTATTTCAACTATCGCTACCGATTCCTCTAGACCTGCCCTTTTGAGGCATCATTTTATAGCTACGCTTACTTCATCGCCAATAAAGGGCAACATAAACGGGACTTGCTTTCAGCCAAGTATTCCGTTTTGGCGCGTCCGTCTCCTTTTAAACTTATCTCATGCTTTAACTATTGCGTAGCCATTGGAGATGGCTATTTGCAGAGCCAAGATGCGCAGTTCTTCCTTTACTTCCCTACTTGTGCACACAGAGATGACTGTTCGAAACATGTTTCTCATAAGAGCCCTTTTTGTGTGTGAATAGTGGGAAGAGAGTAAATGAACCAGGATGTTTTTATTCCTTGGTTTTCGGTATCACTTTATCATATAACCGTTACTTGATAAGTTGATTTGCACGTTAATAAATGGAAGCCAAGTATCTTCCGGTTTCTCCCGAGTGAATTTAATATACCCAGACTGCTCGCCCAATAATTCAAAGCATTTGCCCATTTCTTCCAAAGTGGAGAAGATGACAAAACAATCATCTATATATCTGCAGTAGAGTAGCGGCCGGAGATCGATAACCGGGGCCTCTATTTTAGACATGAACGCAATGGCGAGAGTTGATGCCAAGCGCTGTCCCATTACTAGTCTTCTAATTTGTGCGTAATAGTTCCCAGACCATCTGAAAATTGAGCTGTTTAGGCACTCTTTTAGAAGAACCATAAGCTGCTGAATAGACAGGTCATGCATATTTATTCCTTCTTCATGTTCAACAAGAAGTTCGTGAATGGTGTGCATTGCGAAGTCATTCGATACCATGGTATACAGCGCGGAGGCGTCGAATGATTCCATCACGTACGTGCTGTTAGGAGACGCGTTACGTAGACGTTCGAGGAACATTTATTGCATATCAGTATAATTTTCCAGGCTTCACTCCACGTGCGTGTCGCATTGTCGTGGTTACTAGTGAAAATTAGATATTCAAATCAATTCTCAACAGTTTATGATCACCAGCTTTTAGTAGAATGCTCAACTTCACAGAAGTTGCCACGCGAAACTTTTTCACAGTTGTCGCTGTGCAATATCTCAAACTTGGGCAATTAAACCGTCTATAACAATACTAATTTAAGAGTAACTAAATACAAACATCGGTGCAATGCAGGCTACAATATGGTATCATGATCAATAAGTGTGGATAAGGCTGGTAAGTAGCTTTGCTATAGGCTAGTGAAACAGTACTATGTGCATATAGAATACATCAATATTATTGCAAGATAAGGCACATTAAGAGATTCGTATAAGGCCGTAACATCTGACTCACAAACAGCAATGCTATAGGGTTACACACCATGTGTTGGCTTGTGAGTATAATACGATGAGGTTAACGTGGATTCACAGCAGAGTTAGCGTATTTAGAGGTATATGGCAGCAAAGTTAATATACAACAGTGACCATATGCAATAAGAGAGGACACCTTGGATAGCGCATCACACATGATGAACAGGGGGGCGAATACAATGTTGACCCACGGGGCTATTTAAATGTCTTCTGGAGAAGGCGGTGCTTTGGCACAGGTCCAGAACATTTACTGAAAACATTCGTCGACGTCCACATCCAGCTCCCTCGTGAACAGATCCAATGACTGACGACGATTTCCCAGACAACTTTATGCCTTTTGTGTTATCGTACTCGTGGTAATATGGAACAGAAACAACACACAAAAAGTTTCGATTGTCCGATTTCACAAAAGTGTGTGGGTAACAAAGGATGTTTACGCCAACAAAGGTTTCTCAATGAAGTGAAAACGTTTACATGCTGCAAGATCGCAAAACGATGTGAGAGACCACGAATGTGGTTACCACAGACCTACGATATGATGAAAGAATAGTAACTATTTTGGCAATCATTCTTTCTACTTCCTATTCCTATTCCGGCAAGAGTTGCTATATTAGCACTGCCAAACAAAATTCACCTGACTCTCCAAATAAGACAAAAGTGGGCAGCAAAATGCATTCATAGGAAGGAATATAGTGCGTTTTTAAGAAATAATTTTTCATTTTTCTTTACATTAATCATCTTCATATCTACGATGCGGTTACCACCACTTCGGGCTTTCGATTTCTTCTCTTCGCATTCACTGTCCACAAAGTTTTTCGAAGGCGGGTTTAGCTTCTTCTTGAGGATTGTTATCTTTTTTATGAATGCCGTTCTATGTTGCTCGACCATGTTCTTTCTCAAGTGCTAAGATAGCCATGATAGAGTGCGTCTGTATTCAATTTGAGAAAGTGCATTGGGTCGAGACAAGTCTAGTAGCAATTTACAGTGGAAAGCCTGAAGAGTGTCGAAAGGCGCTGCAATGGTGGTGAAGAGCAGCGCCACTACTACGCCGCTACCTCCTCCTCAGTAGATGGTGTCATAGCTTTTTACCCAACGTTCTAGAAAGAACGTTACGCTGAAGTAAACTAGTTGCCAATGCTTCTATAATTTTAGTTCGACTTTTAGTGCTTTACTGTATCATTCAGTACAAATGTCGTTCCAATTCCGCATCCGATGACAACAAGTACTTCACCTGTCCGATTTCGGAAATTTGCTCCCAGGTTCTTCTTGGTAGGTGAAAAACCATAACGATATATCGGTAGGTCATCAGAAGTAGTTGCAAACGCCAAATATTTATTGAGTCACAATTTTAACCGTTTTTGTCCACTGCCTACTCTTTTTTTTTTTTGATGGCAGGGTATATTGCGAAATATAACTTTAATCAAGCTGAAGTATTTGCAAAACTCTGGACCGCAGGTGTCTATGGGGGGGACGGACGCGGTATTGTCCCTTCCGGGGAGTAACGCCCTCACACACCACATATGCAGGTCCTTCGTTTTGCCCTGTAGACACCTGCCGTCCGGAGTTTTGCAAATATCTCAGTATCATTAAAGGTTATATTTCACAATATATAACCCGTCATTAAAAAGTGGAGGCAGCAAATAATAAGTTAAAATTGTGATTATAACTGCAGCCTCAGCATACTTAGCTTAGCTTACTGGGTTCGTTGCCGATTTGGGCTCCCCAGATGAATCCCGCTGACGGGTGATTGCTGATGACAAAAGATCGATAGAACTAGCTAAGAGTCAGGTGAAACGAAGGAACCGCATTGTGTGGTGGTGAACGCATTACTCCCCGAAAAGGACAGTAGCGCGTTCGTTCCCCACCGCAGGCACCTGCGGTCCAGAGTTTTGCAAATATCTCAGCTTCATTAAAGTTTTATTGAGTCACTTATGCGATGCTTATTGAAGACGAATGTATCCACCCCCGCGCCAACAGGTTTATCCTTCTATCATTGGTGACAGACGCGGATACTAACCACAAGGGTGACAAG
>MQTX01000190.1:713670-733317 GCA_009735665.1 Angiostrongylus cantonensis | reverse complement strand
ACTGGCTCGATACATCGGCAGGCCACCGCGAGTCATTGTAAAGGCCAGATATGCATTCAATCGCCTCCAACGAAACTTAATGAAGTCGAATTCAAGACGCATCCCTCAGGGATTGATCAACGCCGAGAGCTTTATCCTTCATCCTTTATCATTGGTGACTGATCTTTTATTCTCCAAAGGCCTACGCTGAATGAGGTTGTCCATGGTTGTCGAATTTTGATATACACTCTGTATCCCACTGATTTTCTTGATTTAGGAAATACAGATTTTTCTGTGTGTATGTTCAGCTCCGGGTGAATGCCAAAACTGATTCGAGCGGGTTAAATGTGGGCATATTCTCGTAAAAAACAATAAAAATAGATCCCAAGATCGACTTTCTATTAACCTCGGCATTGGATTATAAATGCGTCGTTTTCTTTCTTAGGAATCGCGAGGTTGTTAAGCGGCATACATTTACTTCCATACAATGACAGACATACAAGAAAATTGTAGCTGACGTTTTTTTTCTCGCGCAAGATGCCAGAACACCAGCGCGCATGTTTCTTGAGGCTTTTTGGATAAATGCCAAAAACCCTATGATGAATACCAGGGAGGAATGTCCCGAGATCACGCGTGATTTCGCCCCTTACTTTCGTATCGGTCGCTGATGTGGAGAGATGAAGTTGTCAACCATATGCGACGTTGATCAGTGGCTCTTCCTCAGTGGATGGCACGTAGAAAAAACGGTGGATTTTTCGAGAACCCGTAGATCTTGTAATTATCGCTCAGATTTTCATCTTTCTGTATGTGCTGTTGAAGTGTATGACCTAGTAAGTTGCGTATTAGGGTACCCTTCCAGGCTCTGAAGAAGGCGATTCTGCCGAAACGTCAGCTACGATTGTGTTGTATGTATGTTATTGTATGGAAGTAAACGTATGCTGTTTAACAACCTCGCGATTGCTGAGAAAGAAAACGACGCAATAAAAATAGAGACAATCGTAATATGATGCTATTAATGCTCTCTTGAAGTATTAGGTGATATGTAACAGATCTTGCTCACAACGGGAACAAATAACGACTCTACTTGTGTTCGATCAAGGTTTGCCAGTGATTCAAAGGATTATGAAGCTAATGGAGCCTTGATTTATTGCGTTGTAGTTAACGAGGAAGACAAGATTATCGTACGACTTTTCCCGTATCTTGTCATTTACATGTATTGCTGCTCTAAACTAATCCGAAAATACTATCAGCTTTTTTAAACGACTCATCTTTCACATTAACTGTGCGGATGCCAACGCTTCCGTCATGTTCGATTCGTTTCATCGCATCCATCATCCCACAAAGGTCTTGCAACATTTTACAAGTGGGTTCGGCTGATGCTTGAGGGTTTTCTTTTTATTTTAAATGCCGTTGAATGCTGGTAGAGTCGATACTTCTGGGAGTGCTAGAATGACCAAGCTAGAGCATTTCCACTTCTATTGCAGACAATGAAATTTTCCAGACGACTCGGATACCAATTTCCAGCACCGTAAATAAGGGATATATGCCTGGTGAGCCCGGTGTAGGATCGGACCAGAACTGTGATCGTGTTTATTGTCGTCACTATCACTGCAATAACATTCCGCTATGAATATTTCCTATTATTTCAATCCTTAAGCTAGGTCCACGACATAAAATTGCCTAACGATATTCAAGTGCTGAGGAGCCACTGAGGAGCACAGCCACATCGAATCGAAACTCTCTAAACATCTAAAGGCGGTTAGATTTATGATCTGTTAATATTATACTGATTGATTTAAATCGCCATTTTCCTAGAGCAGTTCGAATTGTTAGGCAGATGATCTCTTTCCGAGATAGATGGTACTGCGGTGTGTGGTGGTGACTAAGAAGATCCAAGTAGAACTATCGTATACAACCAGAAATGATCCAACCACACTGTATTACAGCTGAATAAATAGAAGCGCTTCTGCCGCTCCATGTAGAGGTCTATTCATTTTTACTAAAATGATTCGGAAAGTTGCAATTATACCAAGCGTCAAAATTATGCCGAAGCACTTGTTTTAAAAAAAAATTTAAGTTTATGTAAGTTCTTTAAAGATCACTTAAAAGAAGACTAAGAGGGATTCGAAAGATTGATATTTAGAGGGCGAAGAAAAGAATGCAGTAAGTCAAAAAGGTTATTGTGGAACGGAAGTGGTCTGTTCTGCATTTGGGGCTCTTCAGTTTCTATGCTGTTCAAAACAAAAAATTCAATAATGGATAAATTCCTTTGAATAGTTTTATTTGCCTGCAGCTTTTGATGACAAAGTGCTAGCACAAAGTGCTGTCGCCAGAAAACGCCTTGGACAATGTAATTCGTAAGCGAAGCCTGCTTGTGCGTGACAGCAATTGGAGTGGAAAGATGGGTTGAAGACGCGGATAAAAAAATATTTTCGAGAGGTCTCTTATCTCAAGGCATTAGATTTTATCCCCAAATCAATTGGACTAGAGAAAACAGAGCACTGAGCACCACGACAAATTCTAGTCTACATCACTAAAAAATTGCCGGATTTTCTCTGACCAGATTTTCACCATAAGTTTTGCTGTTGACAGCTTTTGCTTCTCTCATTTTTGGATGAAAAACGAAGTTTTCTTGAGAATGAGACTTCCATCCGACATTGTCGCGAATTTCGGATGCCGGGTTATACTTTTTGTCCACATTGTCATGAACAGTATGTATTTCTCCAAAAGCAGATTAAAGGACCAAAAAAACTCGAGTAGTAGAAGTTGCTTTTTATCAATGTAAAGTAAGGTATCTGGCAAAGCAACACTATTTCCACAAAGAATCTTTATGAAGACATGGAATAATTGAAATGAGATTAGAAGTGTATAAATGTCTTTGCCTGCCTGATACCATCCTTTCTACACCAGTAAGCTTTAGCAAGACGAAACGATGGTAGAGCATTGTCATAGTTTATATGGAAAGATCGATCCGCTGGCAGACCTACCGAATGATGTTCGCACCGGCTTTCCACTCATATTCATGCTGTGAGCAAACGGCAAGAGCATCTAGAAGCTTATCGAAACCAAAATCGAAAACAGCAAACAGAAACAAAGCACATTATGATTATGTGGTAATCAGGCCAAATTAATTAAAATCATAGCTTTGTTTCGTGTAATTTGTTGTTTCTTTTCGTTTGTCGAAGTGTAATTTGTTTTCGATCATGCCGGCGTATGAATGGTACTAAGAGTAATTCCTAGAGTAGAAAGGTACTTAGAGTATTCTAATTCAAGCAGAGACAGGCAGAAAGAGATATATAGAGACAGAAAGAGGAGATAGAAAAAGAGAGTCCACTTTTAGGCTGAAAGAACCTATGAACTTCAAAATAATGTCGACGATTAGAGACCTGCATCACCTATATCACCTGTAGGCCCGTTGACCGTCGAGGGACGCGAGCGGGCGCCAGTAAATCTTCCATTTTTACCTGTCGCGTTCAAAAATAGCCCAGTGGGTTCTGCTCGCTCTATGGACTCCTCGAGCATCATATCTTTCTTATATTCCTAGGCTAGTCATTAAGAACTCTAACCACCCGGTTGGTGGTCTTCCTGTAGAACGTTTGACATCCCGACGAACCCAGCCACAAGCGGTATCGTCCATCGGTTGCCATTCGCATGCATTACGTGTCCGGCCCAACTTATCTTCGACTGTTTGGCGTACTCCTAGCATCGTCCTTTCGACTGCGCATTCGATAACGCTGAGTGATCTTTCATCCTGATCAGGCAGCGACCAGGTTTTTGACGCATACGTTAAGGCAGGAAGTACCATTGAGTCGAAAAGGTGGGCACGGCGTCGGGTGTTCTTTTTTCACTACATCCCCGATGCTCTTGAAAGCTCCCCGAGCGGCTCGTTTCCTTCTGCTGAGCTCTGGAGCTAATTCGTTCACCATTTTGATTTCCCGACCTGGATAGACATAACTGGAGCATTCGGAGATATTCGTACCGTTGAGCGCGAATGGGGTATACGAAACCAATCCGTTCCTCATGAAATTCGTTTTTGTCAGATTTAATCGAAGACCAGTCTTTTCACAGGCATTATCAAAGTCCGCATGCATACGTTCCGCCTGGATAATGTCTGGTGTTATAAGAACGATTTCATCAGCAATGAGAAGGTGATATATATGCCGACCATCGACATTCACTCCCATATTATCCCATTCCAATGTTCGCATGACATTCTGGAGGGTGGCGGTAAATAATTTTGGCGAGATGGTATCGCCTTCCCTAACCCCTCTTTTGACGTCGATGTTAATACCGCTGTAGAATGGTGATATCTTGGTTGTGAAATTTTTGTGCAGCTCACGAAGAATCTTTATGTACTGAGTATGGACTCCTTGAATATCAAGGGCTTCCATGACTGCTACCTTAATTTACTCAAATGCCTTCTTTAAGTCGATGATAATGAGGCAGAGCGGTCTTTTGTACTCTCGCGATACTTCAATGAGCCCTGCTTGCTCACATAGCTGTCTTTCGTCTAGTGTTCTGTCAACATAGTTTAGGATGAGTTGAGTGAAAAGTTTGTAGACGAAAGGCAGCAGGTAGATTGGGCGATAGTTGCCGATTTCGTGTAGATAAGGCTTCTTGAACAACAACAGGGTCTTGCTGGTCTTCCACTGAGTAGGGACCATGCATTCAGACCGGTAACGTGTGAAAAGCCTAGCCAGTGTGCTTACGAGGACTGGCGGAAGGTTCTTCTGATGTTCTGATCTATCCTGTCCTGGCGGAAGGTTCTTCTGATGTTCTGATCCTATCCTGTCCGGACTTAGTGCTGTTCGATTTTTCACCGACGAAATGGCTTGTCGGATTTCGGAAAGGAGAACCGGTGGTAAAACATATCCATCCTCTTTTATTTCATAAGACGGGAGGTGGACGTGGCTATCGAAGAGATATGAGTAGTAATCGTGAATGATTTTCTCTGTTGCCTTTCTGGACGCTGTTATTGTTTCGTCTGGGCGTCGGAGTGCAATCATCTTGGTCTTTCAATTAGCGAAGCTTCGGCGGGCTCTGCGAATGCTTTTCCCAGCCTCTGCAGCGTCGACCATTACTGCTGATCTTCACTCTTTAAGATCATATTTTATCGGCTGTCTGCATTGCTTCGCAAGTTCGGACGTAAGATCGCGGTTGCCTCCTCTTCGTGCGCTTCCACGCTGGCGTATTAGCTCGAGAGTTTCTGGAGACAGACAGACGTCTCTCGATGACTTTCGAACTCTCAGCCTTCATAGCGCTAACATGAAGATGTTGAATGAGCCGATCGTATTCTTCGTCGATGTTGTCGACAAAGGCATCTTCCGAACAGCCGACTAATGAGTTGAATAAGTCCCATTTTGTGGTGGTTCTGGGAGTTAGGTTTTTGAATCTCATACGTTAAGGCAGGAAGTACCATTGAGTCGAAAAGGTGGGCACGGCGTCGGGTGTTCTTTTTTCACTACATCCCCGATGCTCTTGAAAGCTCCCCGAGCGGCTCGTTTCCTTCTGCTGAGCTCTGGAGCTAATTCGTTCACCATTTTGATTTCCCGACCTGGATAGACATAACTGGAGCATTCGGAGATATTCGTACCGTTGAGCGCGAATGGGGTATACGAAACCAATCCGTTCCTCATGAAATTCGTTTTTGTCAGATTTAATCGAAGACCAGTCTTTTCACAGGCATTATCAAAGTCCGCATGCATACGTTCCGCCTGGATAATGTCTGGTGTTATAAGAACGATTTCATCAGCAATGAGAAGGTGATATATATGCCGACCATCGACATTCACTCCCATATTATCCCATTCCAATGTTCGCATGACGTTCTGGAGGGTGGCTGTAAATAATTGTGGCGAGGTTGCATCTACTTGCTTAACTCCTCTTTTGATATCAACGTTAATATCGTTGCAGAATGGTAATATTTTCATTGTGAAATTTTTGTGCAGCTCACGAAGAATCTTTATGTACTGAATAGTGACTCCTTGACCACCAAGGTATTTCAGTTGAATCAAAGGCCTTCTGTAAATCGATGAAAGTGAGACAGAGCGGTCTTTTATACTTTTGCGATACCTCAATGAGCCTTGTTATCGTGTAAATGTGGTTCATCGTACTAAATCCTTTTCGAAACCCTGCTTGATCACATGGCTGTCCTTCGTCCAGTGTTCCGTCAGTCCTGTTTAGGATGACTCGAGCGAAAAGCTTGTACACGACAGACAGCAAGCAGATTGGGCGATAGTTGCGTGTATCGTGTAGGTCGCCCTTCTTGAACAACAACGCGGTCTTGCTGGTCTTGCACTGAGTAGGGACCTTGCATTCAGACAGGTAACGTAAACAGGCGAGCCAGTGTGTTTAAGAGGACTGGCGGAAGGTTCTTCTGATGTTCTGATCCTATTCTGTCCGGACTTATAGCCAGTGTGCTTACGAGGACTGGCGGAAGGTTCTTCTGATGTTCTGATCCTATCCTGTCCGGACTTAGTGCTGTTCGATTTTTCACCGACGAAATGGCTTGTCGGATTTCGGAAAGGAGAACCGGTGGTAAAACATATCCATCCTCTTTTATTTCATAAGACGGGAGGTGGACGTGGCTATCGAAGAGATATGAGTAGTAATCGTGAATGATTTTCTCTGTTGCCTTTCTGGACGCTGTTATTGTTTCGTCTGGGCGTCGGAGTGCAATCATCTTGGTCTTTCAATTAGCGAAGCTTCGGCGGGCTTTGCGAATGCTTTTCCCAGCCTCTGCAGCGTCGACCATTACTGCTGATCTTCACTCTTTAAGATCATATTTTATCGGCTGTCTGCATTGCTTCGCAAGTTCGGACGTAAGATCGCGGTTGCCTCCTCTTCGTGCGCTTCCACGCTGGCGTATTAGCTCGAGAGTTTCTGGAGACAGACAGACGTCTCTCGATGACTTTCGAACTCTCAGCCTTCATAGCGCTAACATGAAGATGTTGAATGAGCCGATCGTATTCTTCGTCGATGTTGTCGACAAAGGCATCTTCCGAACAGCCGACTAATGAGTTGAATAAGTCCCATTTTGTGGTGGTTCTGGGAGTTAGGTTTTTGAATCTAGCGGTTTTTTCTCCTTTCCGCGAAAAATAAAATCTTGCACGAAGGAGGCGGTGGTCTGATCTCGTGTAGAATTTTAAAACAACAGCGACATCGGTTAGGCAAAGCTTTCTATTTACTATGATGTGGTCTATTTCGTTATGGTGCTCTCCATTGGGAGATTCCCACGTCCATCGTTGACGGTGAGGCTTCTGGAATTGCGAGTTACCATGGATGGTCTTGGTCGCCATGATAAACTCATACAGCCCGCTCACCCTGTTCGTTTCATTCTAATCCGTGGTCCCAATGTTACGTTCCTCTTGTTCAAATCTTAGCGTTGAATTCTTGAATGATGACCTTGAAGAATGCATGGTCTTCTCTGTAGAACTTCTCCAAGTTCATGTAGAACTTCTTCGTCGTCAGTTTGATTTCGGCGCGTAAACGATGAAGATTGTCTAAACCGGAATTAATCCACATCTTCTTAATCGTAAACGTCCGATCCGGGTTGTATGCTGTTCGAATGAATCGATGTTCATGGACAAAACGCGTGCTGACGACAACGCTGACGCCGGTGACTCCTCTACTGTCGCATGTTCCGAGGGACAGTTTTTCTCCAGTGTCATAGACGGCATTGAATGGGTGGCGCCGTCTCGACTATGCCAGGCTGATGCAGTCGTACATTACCACTCTTGCTTGCATGAGCAAGTGTTCTATCGAGGAGTCGGATGCAAGTGTAGGTGCATTGTAGGTACAGATCGTCACCATAGTTCTTCATCCAAGCAGCTTCCATTGGCCCTGAGATTTTAGCAGCCTCTCCGTACTCTTCCTACCCAACGCTGCGAAAATGTGGGCTCTTTCGGGGTCAAAGGAATAAGGTTCCTTTTTTTTTACTGTGTTTAGCATTTTGATACCCACGTATGAGTTTGCTGGGCTCTGAACGTGATGTTGGGTGTATACTCACGGGTAGCTTGTCTGGCTCTCCCGCACTGAACACTGGGCTTATTCGTTGGAGACGGCTCCTAACCGCCTTCCATGTACTTCCCTGTGACTTGATTTCAGGCTTTTGGCCTTGACTCGTGGAATACAATCCGCACAAGCGAGAACACATCCACACACGCATGCATATGTAGAATATAACAGAATATAGAATATAACAAATACAGAAAGTATGTTCCAAATCGGCGCAGTAAAAAGAGTGACTCCATTTGCTGGATCCACCTGCGTTTCAAGAAAGGAAAGGTCGCTTTTATTCCGCGATTAACCCTCTATCCGCCACCTGTGGACGCGTTACGTAGCCTCGCGGTTAACCGGCTTAGGATCCCTCATGTGAAGGAGACCCATGAGATTGGAGACCAAACCAAATAAAGTAACACTTTCATTTACGAGACCCTAATGATGTGGGCTATACTCACAAGACGAGTAAATTTTTAGATGCATAATCCGCAACAACCGGAATATGGCTACCTCAGCGCATGACATTAGCAAGACAACCAAAAGAATGGAAGTGGAGCAAAGCATTACGGCATGTGAAAGGAGGTTCACCTAGGAGTCTTAGTAGGTGACTGCTGCCGGCAGTTGATTGTGGAATAGGCCTTGCTATTCCTGGATTATTAAGTTAAGACCAGGTAGGAAAAAGATTTTTTGCCCTTCTGAGTCTTGCCCAGAGATGATGATGCGAGTCAAGGGTCTACGGCCATTCGTCCTCTCAATGTTGAAAAAGCTTCTCGCGCTCTTCATCGCTCATATTACTGCAGAAATTCAAGCGTATTAATCTTTAAAAGTACCATTATCATTGTTTTTGTTTCCGTTATCCTACATAACGCTCTTCTCAATTATGGATGCGGCAGAATTTTACTATACGCTTTATTTTTTTGGGTGGCGGAAAGGTAGAGGATTACAGGGACAGCATGTGGTATATCAATGGAGATAATTATTATAGCCATTATTGCCGGAATAGACACTATTCTTTCGCCTCATCGTAGGTCTTTGGTAACCACATTCGTGGTCCCTCACATCGCTTTGCGATCTTGCAGAATGCAAACGTTTTCACTTCATTGTGAGAAACTTTGTTTGTCGCAAACATCCTTTGTTAGCCGAACTCTTTTTAAGCAGTCGGTACTTTTGTGTGTTGTTTCTGTTCCAAACCATCTGAATGCGATAACACAAAGAGCATGGTTTGCAAAATTGCCCACAGTCATTTGATCTGACCACGAGGGAGCTGGAAACTGAAGCCGACGAATGTTTTCGGTAAAAGTTCTGGGCCTGTGCCAAAACACCGACTCCTCCAGAAAATATTTAAATGCCCCCGCGAATCAGTATCGTATCTGCTCCTTGTTCATCATGTGTGATGCGCTATGCAGTTAATTCAAGACGTTAGCTCTTAATGTACGTGGTCACTGTTGTATATTAATTTTGCTGTCACGTACCTCTAAACACACTAACTCTGTTGTGTATCCACGTTAGCCTCATCGCAATATACTCAAAAGGCCTTATATGGTGTGTAACCCTATACTATTGCTGTTTGCGAGTCAGATGTTACGGCCTTATACGAATCTCTTAATGTGCCTTATCTTGTGATCATATAGATGTATTCTATATGCACAGAGTACTGTTTCACTAGCCTATAGCAAAGCTACTACCCAGCCGTACCCACACTTATTGATCACTATACCATACTGCGTGCGCCTTCTCTTTCTTCAGAGTCACGTTGGTCTTGGCCGATTGTCCACTGTCGTTTATCCTAGCAATGTTCGCATCGACTAGAATCCTCTCGAATGGGGAACAGCTCACAAATGAAGTAATCTCACTCGGAAAGTCAGCCACTCTACAACCGCCCTGCATAAAAAGACACTGCCGAGTAAGGTTACTTCACTCGAGTTGTGTTTCACTGTAGAAAATTCTACTCGAAGAGACAAGAAGACTCGTAACGCGCAGTTGAACGGCTGTGGACCATCGATTTAAATCCGACGCGGCTTTCAAGAAGACGAAGGGGCCGAACCATTAGTGAAATATAAGTTTCATGATCTCGCATTAGCTTGATCACCTAAGAAAATAATGAATAGCTTGTCTAGGGTAAAAAAAAGTCGGTTTTTTAAAATTACCATAAGCAAATAATAGCCACCACTGGACCAACTCAATAATGAAATATAATTTGAAAAACAATTTACTATCCTAACCATTTTATTTACTGCTTGCTCTTTTTAATGGCTATTTACTGCTTGCTCTTTTTAATGGCAGGGTATATCGCGAAATATAACTTCAATGATGCTGAGATATTTGCAAAACTCCGGACCGCAGGTGTTTATGGTAGGGAACGAACGCGCTATTGTCCTTTCCGGGGAGTGACGCGTTCATCATCACACCATGCGGATCCTTCGTTTCGCCTATCTCTCAGTTAGTTCTATCGATTTCTGCCATCAGCAATCACCCGTCAGCGGGATTGATCTGGGGAACCAAAACCGGCACTGAACCCCGTTAAGCTGACGTTATAGTTGAAATTCGCAATGTTGACTTTCTAATTACTGCCTTTAACTAGTTTTCACGATAGAGTGTCAATTGTGAAACAACCACAATGATGCTGAGATATTTGCAAAAGTCCGGACCGTAGGTGTCTTCGGAAGGTAGGAGGGGGAGGGTAACGAACGCGTTATTACCCTTTCCGTGGGGACAATTAGAACAGGGAGCTTTCGTAGCGAAAATTTCCACCAATTCTGTCACACACCATAAGAAGGATTTCATTCTGAGCATGAAGTATTACTTCAAAATATTTCTGTAATAGTATCAACAAGACAGGCCATCCAAGTATCCAAGTAAGCATATCTGTATTACTTTTCTTTCGAGAACTTACTTGGTCCACTTCAAAACCTCTTTGATTGCAGCATAAAACATGTGGAGCAAAACATTCGTCAAATTTGCGGCAGCACATCTACAAGTTCAATATTTTTAAAGAAAAAAAAAAGACTATTTCCAAAGCGAGATAATAACAAATAAAGGATAAAGCTCTCGGCGTTGATCAATCCCTGAGAGATGCGCCATGCTTTCGACTTCATTACGCATCGTTGGAGGTGATTGAATGCACATCTGGCCTTTACAATGCTCGCAGTGACCTACCGATGCTGTCGACCCAGTGCTCCTATCCTCATGGACAAGTCTGGTACCAATTTGCCGACCCCGGAGGGATGGAAGGCTTGGTGGGCCATTGGCGCCGGAATCGATTCCGCGTTTGTGTTGCATGGCGCCTCCGACCACTGCGCCACAAGCGCCACTCGAGGATTTTGTTTTATTCACGAATGTCGCTGAGTGTTGATCGACTTGGCTCCTACTGAAATCTTTGGATAGTTGTGTTAAGTTGTCCAATGTCTTCATCACAGGCACCCGCTAACCTTTCTGCGTAGGAAGGAGCCTTTTTCAGACAAGTCAGGCAATAATCTACTACCCTTGGAGGGGTGACATGATTATGTGCAGGAGAAGTGTGATTGAACTGGGAACGCGTATCATTGCACTGTATTTTAACCACTGCACTCCTCGCGCCCTTTACGACATAGTAACATCTCCAAATTTTAGTCTAATTAGTAAATGAACATTATGACCTAAGCAATAAACTAGTATTGCGTGATACTACCTGTAACTCCTCTTGATCATCCGAAATAACATCACACAATAGGAATTCCTTCCAGGAAGAAAGAGCAGTAGCAAACTGGAATCTCGCCCCATTACAATTTTTTAAGCATAACTGTCACTTAGAGAGAAAAGGAAAAAATGGAAGTGATATTTAAAAGCGACAAAGGTATAAATAATGAAACCAAGCAAGAAACAAATTTTTCTATCCGCTCATGACAACCAACAATAATAAAATTCCTGGAGACTTCTTATCAAAATTTTCTATGAGGATAAAGAATGCCTTGAGTAACAATATAGAAAAGTTGTATTGAATTGCACGAATTCATTGCCAAACATCACCACACTGTCCGCTTTTCATTTATCCTAATCCTTTAGTCCTCATTTTTAGCTAAGGTTCTATGAAGCTTCTTTCTACGACATCCTGTGGTATTCTAGCCTTCGATCAAAACGAGAATAGTAGGACTTAAGCTTAAACGAACAAGGAAACAAAAATACATTGCTGACACTAAGACTATATCACGACTCACAGTGGTATCATTGCAAGAGAGATTGGCTTTTAGCGAAAATGCGACAAGTGGACGTGAATTCTGACGCAGCTGCAGCTTAGCGTATCCTAAAATATATATCTAGGGCAACATTTAATGGGATGACTGGCATTCCGGCAAAAAAAGATCCTTTTACAATATCCGCTAAAATTGTTCAGATTACACGAGGTTGTCACAAAACTTTGATTCGGCTAGCGTTTCGACATCTTCGCCTTCATCAGAGCCGAAGATCTCAGTCGATGGTCCAGAAATGTTCGTCTTCTCGATGTGGCATCTTCGCCTTCGTGTAGAATCGGATTCTCCTCAATTGAGAATCACTCGTATAAGGCATACTTTCCCGCCGACACTCTTTTACACAGGATGCTGGATTTTGACAATGGTGTTTATCCGGTGATAACAGTTTATCTTTCCTGACCAATCCATCCTAAAGAAGTCGGTATCATTATCAGTTAGCATAGATTGTAATAACAGTATTTCGAAAACCGACTTTCCTTTAACCCCTGTATGATTAATCAACATGTCGATAAGCTCAACAATTTAAACACATGTTGATTAACCACACCGAGTTTAAAACAAAGTAGGTTTCTGAAATACTGCTTTTATATTCTGTGCCAGCTTACAATTGTTACCAACATCTGCAGCATTGATTGTCCTGGAAAAACAAGTTATTATCACTGGACAATCACTATTATCAAATCGTCGTTTTCTCTTTCAGCAATCGCGAGGTTGTCAAACATATCCCGTGCGATCGCATATCCTCGCACGGGTTACTAAAACACCAACGTGCAAACTCCTCGAGGCTTTTTGGATAAACGCAAAAAATCCTACAATGAATAGCAGGGAGGAATGTCCCGAGATCACGCGTGATCTTGCCCCTTACCTTCGCATCGATCATTGAGGGGGGAGGGGGAGTGTGCAGTCGTCAGCCATATGCAACTCTGAGCGGCTATTTTTCCTCGGTGAAGGACAAATGAATAATACTGCTTTTATATTCTGTGCCAGCTTACAATTGTTACCAACATCTGCAGCATTGATTGTCCTGGAAAAACAAGTTATTATCACTGGACAATCACTATTATCAAATCGTCGTTTTCTCTTTCAGCAATCGCGAGGTTGTCAAACATATCCCGTGCGATCGCATATCCTCGCACGGGTTACTAAAACACCAACGTGCAAACTCCTCGAGGCTTTTTGGATAAACGCAAAAAATCCTACAATGAATAGCAGGGAGGAATGTCCCGAGATCACGCGTGATCTTGCCCCTTACCTTCGCATCGATCATTGAGGGGGGAGGGGGAGTGTGCAGTCGTCAGCCATATGCAACTCTGAGCGGCTGTTCCTCCTCGGTGAAGGACAAATGAATAAAGCGGTGGATTTTTTCGAGAAGCCGTAGATCTTGTAATTATCGCTCAGATTTTCATCTTTCTATTTGTGCTGTTGAAGTGTTTGACGCAGTAAGTTGCGTATTAGTGTACCCTTCCAGGCTCTGAAGAAGGCGATTCTGCCGAAACGTCAGCTACGATTGTGTTTATGTGCTGTTCCTCCTCGGTGAAGGACAAATGAATAAAGCGGTGGATTTTTTCGAGAAGCCGTAGATCTTGTAATTATCGCTCAGATTTTCATCTTTCTGTATGTGCTGTTGAAGTGTATGACCTAGTAAGTTGCGTATTAGTGTACTCTTCCAGGCTCTGAAGAAGGCGATTCTGCCGAAACTTCAGCTACGATTGTGTTGTATGTGTATTATTGCATGGAAGTAAATGTATGCTGTTTGACAGCCTCGCGATTGCTGAAAGAGAAAACGACGAATTCATAATCCAATGCCGAGGTTAATAGAAATTCGATCCTGTGTACTATTATCAACATCCCCAGCATCCTGTATAAAAAAGCACCGATGAGTGGAGCTCCCCATTCGAGTGGTGCCTTCTTCATTGGATTTGACTCGATGTGACTACGAACACCCACATCGCGACAACGATCAGTTGTGGATGGATTACCAACTGGGCTCAATGCGACTCAGAGAAAGGCGAAGGCACTGAAACGTTAGCGGAAAAAAGAGTTTGTATCAACCACGTGTTAGCTCAATTATATAGAAAATTATTATTATCGTTTCCGATATTTAGTGAAAGTCGATCTTTAAAATATTTCTGAGTAGTTGTTATTCGAGAACACTCAGTTGTGAGAGGTCGTCATAACAGGAACAAGTGCCGAAAAAAAAATACAAATCAAGGATTTTGTGAGCTTAACACGGCTTTAGTAGTATAACTAATTGCATAGAGCGAAACCAATGCATCGGTATAGATAGCCTGTGCTTCTCGATACTGTCACCTCAGCATTCGTTTCTCAATCATTCATATGGAAGGCCCTTATTTAATCAAGTCTACCACATGAATTTTTATCTAGGGACTAATTAAGACAGTTCCACTTGAAACTGTTGTATTCCATGTAATCACACCGCATGTAAATTCTTGAACAACTTCCTGAATTTTTGACTGGTATATTACTTCGAGTATGCAGCAGATCCGTAGAGACTAATGGATATTTGAAGATTTTTAAATTGCTAAATTTCCTCCAGAAACACTTATAGAGCTCATGTGAGGTGTATAGTAAACAAACCAATCTTCAATTTCCCTCTTCGTTCCTCTTCTTGGAGGATTACTACAGCTCGCTTCCCGTTTGAAATAGTATGGAATCTTTTTGTGAAGCAAGAGTTTCTCGGAACCAACGCACGACGATGCTATCATAAAAGTGTCAAAAAATAATACGCTCCTGGTGAGAATATGGTCGATCCTAATTTGAATAATGCAGCTATGTGATTCTCATGTTCAGTAACAATTTTGTTCCTCTGGGAAAAGTGAACATCTACGGAAAAATGTCTCAGGCTGCTGAGAAATCAACGTCAGATTTGCAACATCACTCTTCTTATATACAGCTTACAGTATTTCTACTTCCAGAAAGTTCTACTATTATCCATCATCACAAAGCCCATTTTATGCACTTCTCCTACTCGAATTGTGGTACAAATTATCTTCTCAACAAATTTTAAAAGTTAGAATTTTAGATGTCATAGCTACGATTTCGACAATTCTTTACTTCTGTGAATTAAAGCGGTCATTATTTAGTGCAAAGAGGTCGAAACATTGAAGAGGTATGGAAGCAGGAAAATGTTAACGAATGCCCAATGTAACTCTTGTCGGGAAAAATTCGTCATGGCGCAATAGACTTTGTGAATTAGGATGATCGAGGACGCGCTTCTCTTCATGATGACGATAAGTTAAAAGTTTTGATGAAAGCAAGTACATGAACAACTGTTACAGAACTTGAAGAAGAACTTATTGCAAGAATCTAAACTGTTTCGGAGCATCGAAAAAGTATAAAACCGATGAAGCTCGACGAATGCACGCCGTGCGAATTGAGTGACCCTTCTCCACGACAACACATGTCGCATGATCTGGGTTAAGAACCTCTGCTTCATCCAACATACTCGACTGACCTTTCGCCTATCAGCTATCATTTCTTCAAATACATAGATAACCTCTTCAAATACATCTTCAAATACAACTTCCTATGCGTCAAACCACATGGATGCTGAAATTGCCTTCAACGACTTCATCACCTTCAAAAGTCCAAAATTTTTATGCAACCGGCAAAAGTAAACCTGCTTCTCTTTGGGAGAAACGTGTGAAGTCTAATTGTTTTTATTTCCATCGATAAATTTTATTCTCAGTTGAGACACTTTGAAAATGCGAGTTGGAATGCGATGTTAATTTCCGTACAACCTAAAATTGCGAACAAAAAGTAGCAGGACTTCCACACTTCAAATTTCCCAATCCTCTATCTATTTTTACTGAGTTTTTCTATCCTACTGAAGATTCCGACAATAAAAACACAACTCGTTGATTTGGATCAAATTATTTAAAATGTAGAGGTCTTAAGAAAGCATTCCTTCTGCCGTCGTACTCTAGGCGTTGCATTACGATGGAGACCCTCCAAATGCACATACCTCTTGTTCTCTTTGTAGATGGGTCTATAGAGCACATTGCTTTTTGAAGGTGATCAAGTTGTACCCAGTGCGGTGGATATTTAAAACGTGCTACATCCATGATCAACACACGATCGCTAGCAACATGGAATGCAGCCAGGGGTGAAAAATGGCCTTAAACATAAATTAAACAGAACCGATTCCGAATCAGCATGATATTAAAAACGATTAAATACATAATCCTTAAAAAAAACAAACTACTGTTCAGTTGATTCCTTTGCAATCTCCATTTGAAAGTAACCTGAAGACTTTTTGCGAGTAAAGAGAAAACATTTCAAAACGGTCAAAATTACAAGAATACTCTTTCTTAATTATTTTTCTGCTCTGACCAGGTCTCTCAGACTGCTACCTTCTTATCTACATTGTTCGCTAGCACAACTTTGCCATTCTTTGCCTCTGGAAATCTTCTCTTTTTCCTCATGGCTCTTTCCCATTTCCTTGTTACACTAAGAAAAGATGTGAATATAAAAGCGACAACGTTCTAGTCGTGTTGGCATTTTTTTTTCCAAAGACGTGTTAGATTTGAAAAAAATAGTAAGAATGACAAATCACCGGTTCCCGTTTGCTGTAACTGAGATCGATCGTAGCTGGCAACAATAACTTCTTTATCACCACTAACAGCTACACGAATGTCGCGTCGCAGAGCGGATAAGAAATCTAGGAAATTATGTGGATAGTCACTCATTACGCGATTTTAGCACAAGTTTTAAACTAAGCTATGCAAACGACACCCTTTAGGGAGTGGGTAGCACAGTAAAAGGAAAATCGTTCAGTATAAGCAAAGCGCAATTCCGAGCACGCCCAGGAACCTCATGTCTCCTATCCTTCCGGCTCGAAAAAACACTTACTTGCCGAACTGCCTCCCACTCAGCAATGCTAGCAGTTCACTGTGGTAAAGACATGAGGATACTTACGCGATTTTAGCACAAGTTTTAAACTAAGCTATGCAAACGACACCCTTTAGGGAGTGGGTAGCACAGTAAAAGGAATATCGTTCAGTATAAACAAAGCGCAATTCCGAGCACGCCCAGAAACCTCATGTCTCCTATCCTTCCGGCTCGAAAAAAACACTTACTTGCCGAACTGCCTCCCACTCACCAATGCTAGCTGTTCACTGTGGTAAAGACATGAGGATATATTAGCACGATAGTTACAGGATAGCAAGCAGAACCCACTGGACTTCAACGATATTCTTAAAGCAGATCTAACGTCTTAAAGCAGCAGCGGAACTCACAAATCAGAATTCTTTCGCGCGTTACGAATTTAAAGAAACAAATCGAATGCAGGAAGTGCTGGACTCTGGACAACATGTGGTGTAAGAATCATGTAAGGACAAATATCCCTGCTTGTTATTTCACGGAAAAATCTAACACAATATCGTGCATAGGCGATTTTCCACCACGAATAAACAGTAGTTTTACTTAAAGATATGAACATTTGAATGGGCTCCATTTTTTAAGGAGTTGGCCGAGTCTCGTCACTATTTTCGTTAGACTAGTATTTTACTGACTGAGAAAGAATTTTCACTGGAAATCCAAGGCAATGTTCTGCGGTCACTTCAAGTAGTTTCACCTTTCAGATGAAGCTTTCCCGTTTGCCAATATGTTTCTTTCAGGACTGCAGCGAGCGACTCATTCATCTGTCACGCTACTAAAACACTCTCTAGATGATCGCCATCTCCTCAATTTAAACGACCTCACTGAGGCGATGAACTTCTGCAGTACACTGGAGATCAATACAATGAAATGCCCCGTTTTATGTAAATGACGCATGAAAATAATAATAAAACTCGCTTATTTGAACTTTGGTTTGAGCTTATGTAACGCTTCGATTGAGGAGAGATAAGAGATGGAAAAAATTTACCATATACAAAGAGCTATGAGCCAACGTATAGAAATAAAAACCTTCGCCTTCTTCTCCAAATCTCAATTCGCACAGCAGTCTATTGCAGGTAGCGAGGCAAGCGAATTGTGCAAAGTTGATCCCGGTCCGAAAAGTGCAGTTCATATATAGAAGGAAAAAATTTACGATCAAAGGCGAATCATAACTAAAACGAAGGGATTCAAGGCTACAAAATATTCCAGGCATACATGCATATATATATACATATATATATAATTATATATATCCACGGAACTCCCTCATATGAGGGATCTCGAGCCGGTTAGTCGCGAGGCTACGTGGCGCGTCCCCAGGTGGCGGATAGGGGGTTAAGCGCGGACCAAAAGCGACCTTTGCTTCTCTGAGAAGCAAGTGGATCTAGGGGATGGACTCCCTGTTTCTGCTGCTCCGGTTTGGCAATTTGGTAATTTACGGATTGTATTCTACGAGACAATTCGGCCAAAAGCCTGCAATCAAGCGACAGGAAAGTATGTGGGAGGCGGTTAGGAGTCGCCTCCAACAAATAAGCTCCATGTCCACTCTGGGAGAGCCTGGCAAGCTACCCGTGAGTATAACCAGCCCCCACGTTCAGAGCCCAGCAAGCTATACGTGGGTATCAGATATGTTAAACACAATAAAAAAAAACGGGCCTCATTCCCGTGACCCCCGAAAGAGCCCCAAATTCGCAGCGTTGAGTAGGACGAGAACGGAGAGGCTGCTAAAATCTCAGTGCCAATGGAAGCTGCCTGGATCAAGAACTATGGTGACGATCTGCACCTACAACGCGCGTACACTTGCATCCGAGTCCTCGATAGAGTACTCATGCAAGCAAGAATGATAAGGTACGACGTCATCGGCCTAGCCGAGACGAGACGACGCCACCCATTCAACGCTGTCTATGACACTGGAAAAGAACTGTTCCTCGGAATGTGCGGCAGTAGAGGCGTAGGAGGTGTCGACGTTCTCGTCAATACGAGTTTGTCCATCAACATCGATTCATTCGAACCGCTTACAACCCGAATCGGATACTTACGATTAAAAAGATGTGGATAAACACCGGCTTTGACAATCTTCGTCGTTTACGCTCCAACATCAAACTATGACGAAGAAGAAGTCGAAGCATTCTACATGGACTTGGAGAGGTTCTACAGAGAAGACCATACATTCTTCAAGGTCATCATTGGAGATTTCAATGCCAAGATCGGACCAAGAAGATCGTCTGAGGAACGTCACATTGGGACCCACGGATTAGAATGGAACGAACAGGGTGAGCGGCTATCTGAGTTTATCATGGCGACCAAGACCATCCATGGTAACTCGCAATTCCAGAAGCCTCACCGTCAACGGTGGACGTGGGAATCTAAGCTGAGAGTTCGAAGGTCACCAAGAGACGTCCGTCTCCAGAAACTCTCGAGCTAATACGCCAGCGTGGAAACGCACGAAGAGGAGGCAACCGCGATCTTACGCCCGAACTTGCGAAACAATGCAGACAGGCGATAAAAGACGATCTTAAAGAGAGAAGAGCAGTAGTAATGG